>MNCI01001613.1:40078-50281 GCA_015680685.1 Gnetum montanum
AGTGCCTGGTACTTAGGGGAAATGTACCAATTTTGGCACAACAAAGAAGAAGACACCATAGTTAACAATTGTGATGTGACTATTGATTTCTCTATTCAAGCCATTCTGGAAGTATTAAACCTTCCGAATACAAGGCCAAAGGTTGCTTAGAACCAGCTGGACACTTTCAGAACTGAGCAACTTAATAAACTATTGATAGAGAATAAAAGGGGTGGCAGAAGAAAAAGAGAAGGCTTTCTGGTTTGCCTCTATGGCACAAGTGCAAACTTACATGCATGCCAAGGCACTCAAGGCCTTACAAGAGGAGAAACTCCAGGCCATACTTCAATGCTATCAAATCCCAGACCTGGAGCGCAAGAAAAGGGAAAGACACCTATGGAGGAGTCATCGCCACCAGGAACTACATGAGTTCCAAATTTTTGTAAATATTCTATGTGTTGTGTCTTTGTTTTTTTTTCTTCCCACACTACGGCATCATCCCATTTTTCCATCTAATAATCCCATACCTATCCACAGTGTAATCAATGGAACTTGTTCTCTTTTTAACTTGAGGACGAGTTTTTATTCAGTCATGGGGGTATGATGAGACGCGTCCGATGCGATATCGCAGTGCACCGCCATATCTATAAATAAGAGGCAGCTCTCCCTTGTTTGGAATCCCAGTTAGAAGTAGCAAAGCTCTAGCAGTTTGATCCCTCCAGAGTTAGATTTTTTCCCGTGTCTGCCCACAGTGTGGTGAATGTAATTGTACGGTGTCTTTATTCGAGTGTGCCGTACTTGGACACACACATGACCGACAATAAAGATCAAGATTACTTCATCATTGCAACATTCACTTTGTTATTTATTAATCTGTTATTTATTTAATGTTATTTACTGTTTTCTCTCTCTCACCCTTAAACTCCTAGAACGCGAAACGAGTACGACTTGATTACGAGCATTTAAGTGTGACTGCTTGGTAGCCTAGTGGTGTAGCTAGGATCTACGCTTGATAACCCAGTGGCGTATTTGGGATCTGCACTTGGTAATCCTAGTGGCGTACCTAGGATCTATGCTTGGTAGTCCCAGTGGTAGTCGTGCATGAGGTCCAAGATGTGTACGGTTGATCAAGGAATCAGTTGCTCGTCGCACTTAGGCTAGATTAGATTTTCTTACCCTTTTCCTTCTAGCTTAGCTTAGTTAATATTCTTTTCCATTGCCTTTAGGAGTAGCATAGATTAGGAACACATCATACACCTCATATGGACTAAACCATACGTGACAAAGCTAATACTAGTCCCAAGTGGGAAGACAGCGAACTGCGACCTAAGGATAACTGTCTAGATGCCACAACTAGTCCATCTGCGGAGTTTGACCAGATCACACATGCTAAGCTCATTTCGTATGGTTGAGTGTATGGGTACCTCGCCACTCATCACTAACGATTGGCCTCGTGTGATTGCAAATGGCCCTGAAACATGGACAACAGGAAGGTCCTACTCAAGGTAGGATCAAACAACCTAGGAGAGGTGAAGGACAAGTTCTTTCCAGACAACATGTAGAGTAGGAGGAACAATCATTTAGTATCCACCAAGAAGACCCTACTACTATATAATCAAGGCAGACAGAAGGAGGAGTTGAACAACGATGAGATCTCACATTGCCTAGGATTGTGTTCAGGCCATCCATGAAAGGTCTGTATTCACTATAGTGATCGTGGAATTAAAATTTGGACCTTTCACAAAATTTTCTCCTAAGGCTGTTAGGGATCACCTCAAAGGGTCCCCATTATGGCCTACCCTCTCTGAAAGTGGTGACTAGTACTTAGGGAAAAAATACCAATTTTGGCGCAACAAAGAACAAGGCACCACAGTTAACATTTGTGGTGTGACTGTTGATTTCTCTAGTCAAGCCATTTCAGAAGTATTAAACCTTCCAAATATAGGGCCAAAGGTTGCTCAATTGTCTACCCGCTCAGACCCTAATGTGCGACGAGTTTATCTAGAAAGAGTGTATGGCAAGGAAGATAAGACATTTGGGGAGTTGATGACGAAAGAGAGGATTTATTTCAACATAGGGACTTATCACATCTTCCCCACAAAAGGCTTAAAAAGAATTTCAATATATGCAGAAAGAGGATGTGTAGTGTTGATGGGAAAGGTTAATGCTAACCAGCCTCATTTATATTTTACGGAGATCCTGAGGTGGTTTGAAGAATGGAAGACAGGGAAGTTTGCATTTCCCTTCCCTTATCTTATTAGGAATTTGTGTAGATGTGCTGGTATCAGAGGATACACCAATGATGTCATCTAAAAAGCTCAAAATGCTTTGTATGCTGAACTGTTAAAGCCACTAGCTGCAAGGAAAATCACTGGTGAGACATTGGGACTAGAATAAGAAAAAGAATAGATGGCAGAGCCAACTACAACTCAACTTGCAGGACCCAGCCAACTTCCAAGCATGGGACCTAGCCAACAATAAGAAGTGGGGCCTAACACAGGCCAACAGGATCAACCACCACCACTACCGCAAGATTACAGACCATCGATGAGCCATCTCAGGGCCATCGCTGAGACGGTCAGTTGGGGAAGTCGTGATGACGCAAATCTCTTCTGCATCATCGACGATGCTGTACAGCCTATGATTTCTATAGATCGTGTGTGGGGTGAAGTTTCCATTCAGACAAGAGGAGGAGAGAGTGCTTGGTCACAATAGATTTCATGGAACGCTGCATCCTTTCAGGTGTAGTTAGAAATTGGTGAAGGGGCCACGGTGGTGGTCATGCAGCATCAGGATGCAGCAAGAGCCATAGAAGTGGTCGTAGACCATATTAAAGAATCATTCAATGTGCCTGTTGTGCCACCAACAGATCTTACAGGAGCACGGGATGCTCAAAATTTGGTTGGTACCTCAATGACTCCTACAGAACATGAGGATGTACTTGACTGATTGCTACAAATAGGATAGGTAATGACGTCCTTGTTTGACATCCCACAGGATGTTACAACAATACAATCAGACCTCATTTCCACCAAAGCGAAGTTGGTCTTGACAGAGATGAGGGCTAAGCACACTAAAGTAGAAGTGCAAAGATTGCAAGAAAGGCTTGTGACCCTACAAGCAGCACAGTGGGATCCTTCTTAATTTTTTCCTGCAGAATAGCTAGACACTTTCAGAACTGATCAACTTACTACTAAACTATTGACAGAGAATAAAAAGGTGGTGGAAGAAAAAGAGAAGGCTGTTTGGGATGCCTCTGCAGCACAAGCGCAAACTTACACGTACACCAAGGCACTCAAAGCCTTAGAAGAGGAGAACAAACAACTTGTTGTTGATAAAATTTGGTTGACCTCTGTGGAGAAACAAAAGAATGTTCTCAAAGAACATTTTCAACAGTTGTGAGAACAACTAATCAAGGTCAACCAGGACATGAACCATTTAGCTAGGGAAAATCAAACCCTCTCGATGGAGGAGGTATGTGCTATTAGTTAAAAGACAGCCATTGAAATAAGTGCATGGCAGAATGAGGCTAAACGACATGAGAAACTGAAGGAGCAAATCCGGGACTAGGTGGGGATGTATAAACAAGTCATCGAGAAGGAGATCCATATGGCCAAGGCCTCCATCAACGCTCTTAGTGCTTAACACACTAACTAGCGAGCCATATTGGACACATATGCATTTTCCACCAGGCAGAAGTTAAGAGTCAAGATGTGCAGATCCAAGACTTTACAGAGTACATGGAGTTGGCAAACTTGCAGTATGCCAACCTTGTTATGTTAATAGCAGGACACGCGAGAATAGAGCTCGAGTAACATGTAGCCACCACCTACATCAAACATGAAACAGAATTTGCAGAATGTAAGAAAACATTGCAAAAATTAGAGGTTGCAAATTCTGAACTTAAGGTGGCTAAAGTAAGCTACCAGGGGCAGAAAGGTGTCGCAACAGACTTAGCTCAATGGCTCACAGATTTCCAAGAATACAGAGACAAAGCCAGAGCTTATGAGGAGGAACGACGGGTGTTTGGGGATTGGTATGTCAAATCAAATAAAATGTTTCCGCAACTACCATGCCCATGGGAGGTGCCGACTCCATCAAACATCAGAACATTAGCATGGCCAACACAGGATCCCCAAACTGAAGAGGAGAAACTCTAGGCCATACTTTGATGCCATCAAATCCCAAGACCTAGAGCACAAGACAAGGGAAAGGCACCCATGGAGGAGCCACCACCACCAGGAACTACATGAGTTCCATCCAATTTGGTAGCTATAGGATTTTCTTTTACGTTCTTCGTGTTATGTTCCATTTTTGTTCTGATTCCACACTACGGCATGAATCCATTCTCGTCAGTCAATAATCCCAAACCTATCCACTGTGTAATCAATGGAGCTTATTCTCGCTATTAACTTGAGGATGAGTTTTCATTCAATCGTGGGGGCATGATGAGTCATGAATTGTTGGCTGCGATATCGCACCCATGATATCGCATATGCGATATCATGTACGTGATATTGCATACGCGATATCATGTACGTGATATCACAACCTAGACGTGATATCACATACGCGATATCATATCTTGTCTCCTCATCTATGAATAAGAGGTAGGCAAATTTGGTAGGCAGTTTTAAAAAGTTTTTGAAAGTTTAAGTTTTGTAGTTTTTTTAGTACTAAGGTAGGAACTTTTTGTCAGTTTTTCCTCTCAACTTTTTTCTCCCAGTGCATGCCTGTAGTGTGGTGATTGTAATTGTATGGCATCCTTATTTGAGTGTGACGTACTTGGACATGCACATGACTGGCAATAAAGATTGATATTACTTCATAATTGCAGCATATTTAATTGTTATTATTATTTATTACTTCTTAATTAATATCTCTCTACCCTTATCTCCTAGTAACGCGAAATGAATACGACTTAATAATGAGCATTTAAGTGTGACTATTTGGTAACCTAGTAGCGTACCTAGGCCATGCACTTGGTAATCTTAGTGGTAGTCATGCACGAGGTCCAAGATGTGTACGAATGATTAAGGAACGAGTGCTCATTGCACTTAGGCTAGTTTAGATTCTCTCTCACACTCTCTCTCCTAGTTTAGTTGATATTATTTCCCATCATCCCCAGGAGTAGCATTAGTGTAGGAACACATCATACACCTCACTCTCGACTAAACCACACGTGACAAAGCTAATACTAGCCCAGGTGGGAAGATAGTGAACTACAATCTACGAGTAACCATCTAGATACCACAACTAGTCTATCTACGAAGTTTGACGGATCGTGCGTGAAATGCTCGTATTCATATGGTTGAGTGTAGGGGTACCTCACTACTCATCACTATGTTGAGACTCTGTACAATATCCACTTGCAAATTGGATAGAAGTTTTCAACCAAACATGTTTATTTCCTTAAATAAATGATGCCATTTACTATGAAAGTAATCAATGTAATCAAAAGCTTTATTTGTAGGCCTACCCATATTTTTATAATCAAGGTTTCTCCACATGACTATAGTTTTATTGAACACACATTAAATTAATACTTTGTACAATACAAATGAACATATTCTAAGTTGACAAAAAAAATAATGAGTGTGGAAGGACACACTTTGTAATACGCCTCATTCCCATCGGTGAACTAATATGCATTGAAATAGATATCTAAATATATAAAATTAATTTGTTTGATGTATCTAGCATTCATTATTTGAACTATAAAAAAGGTGATTACAAAGTATCTCTAAAGGTTGGCTCAATAGTAAACAAAACATTGTTTTGGCCTTATGGATCTTTTTCCTTTAGGTATTTAAAGTTAAATTTTGGTTTGGATTAAATAATTTTCATTACGTCATTAGAAAATTTTTTTATAGAATTTGGAGCTAGAAGGCTCAACCAAAGCATTAATTTCTTTTTAGGTCCTCTTAGGAATTGAGTTTCCTAGGTATGCTATTTGTATTCATTCTTTTTTTTTTGGGAGTGCTTGATGAGCGGTGAGGTACCCCTACGCCCAACCATATGAATCACAGGCATTCACATGTGCCTCGATCGAATTCCACAGGCTGCAAGCACTTACATACACTAAATTCTAGCCAGCAAAGCCTTAGTTAGAATGGTCGTTGTCTTCCCAATCTCACCTATGATATTCTAAAGTAATGGTTGAGTGAGATTGAGGCAAATGATTTTTATCAGTTTTCTTTTTATCTTTAAAGGTCTAATTCTTTTAATGTAGGAAATGAAAATTTATGTAATTTGTAATTGTTCTACTCTATCACTTAACTCTCCCTAGCATAAGCAACTGATCCCATCTTCTGTGCACATCCTGAGCATATCCTAACCATTGTTGGGTTACCTGACGTTAAGCGTCACTAGGTTACCAAGTGTTCGATATATGTTCAAGATGGTCGTGCCTACAGTTCTCATAAAATATGAAAAGGACAATAACCGTAAAGTAATAACAATAAAAGCTTTTGGAATTATTTAAGAATTGAAATATGAAAATGTTTTAATGCTTAAGTGATTAAATCCAAATGTTGCAAGGAATGCTCGAAAAGCTTGTCTTTATTGTTAGTCACGCCAATGGGCTTGGATACATTACCGCTCGAATAAAGAGCCATACACCTTTCTCACACATGCTGCAGGCACTTAGGAAATATTCTAACTTACACGAAAACAAACTACAAAATCTTCACTACAACTACCAAAAAGATGCTATAAATGCTGTAGGTGGATGCATATTTACAACGGAAGACAGACTCTGTGTTAACAAGGTCACGTTAACGCATGAATGGATGCGTTGATGGGGTCACATCACCATCGTCGCGTCAATGAGGCAGCATTGACATAGCCTAGTTGATGCATCAATTGAACACTTCATCACACCCCCATGATTGAGTGAAAACTTATCCTTGAGTTTATTACAATTTGGAAGGTATGAATTTATTGACGGTACACACAAAAAAATACATTTACATACACACTGACTCTATTAACATATTAAGTGCCCCAGTGTACGGCAAAACAAATTACAAAATTGCGGTGTTCATAGATAATGAAATTAAACACCCTGATAGCCATAGAATCTCGACCCTACTGAAATGTTGAAGTTGCTGGAGAAGGTCACACAGTTCTTAGTGGCGGTGGTTTTGACGGGCCTTCGCCAACTTGTGGTGCACGCATTGATTGAGGCATTAATGATGGTTGTCCTGTAGTTGCTGCAATTTCTAGAGGCAATAGAAAAGCCTCTAACAATGCCCTCATCTTATCCTCTTTGCTTTTTGGATCATTCACTGTCCAGGCAGCTTCACCAATGTGTGCTGGAATGGGAACATCCCAAGGACATGGAAGTGTAGGGAAGAGTTCCTTCAAATTGACAAACCAGGCAGCAAACTGTTTTCATTCAATATCGAATGCTCAGATCGATGTTTACAACTACTGGTAGTCATTCATTTGTCAGGCCAAGTTCTCTACAACTACGCATTGTCCTTCAAAATTGGTGCAAAGAACTTCGAGTTCTGCATTGGCTATTTGTAGCTTTTGCTTTATCTCTTTATGCACTTGGAACTTGCCCTTGTATAAAGAATACAAGGTGGCCACTTATTTCTTCAGGTTTGATCATAGCTTTCCAGCTATCAGCATAGCTAGGTTTGCATAACAGAGATTGGCTAACCCCATGTATTCTGTCATCTCTTCAATCTAGAGCTCTTTAAGATGGATCTCAGCCTGGTTGTAGGCATTCAATCTATCGAAGATGGGTTGCCACACCTCACCTTCTTCCTTCAATTTTTGGAGTGCTTAGTTCATTTTGGCCTTTGTGACTTGAATTTCTTTTTCATTAACTTCCTTCAACAATCCCACTTGGTCCCTATAATGATTTTTTACTCATTCAAACTTAAGGGCCTCATTTTTCCAAGTAACGATTTCAATAGTTGATTTTTGTCACAGGGCTCAAACTTCTTCCATGGACAGATTACGATTTTCGATCGCCAATCTCCTTACATCAGTGTTTACACTGGCTAGCTCCTCTTACTATTGATGGATTAAATTCTTCATGTGTTGATTTTCATCAACAACATTATGCAAGAGACAAAGCTCTACGGTCAACCTAACATTCTCCTAACGAACCTCTGCCAAGTGCTTGTTTAGATGGTAAGAATGAGCGTCTATTAAGGACTTGTCAAAGATTGCTGACTCTCACTCATTCTCAACTATCTAAATTTTGGTTTGAAGTTGTTGAAAAGCTTCATCCTTGGTGAGTTCGTAGTTGAGGAGAGCTGGATTAGTAAGTTGGGCCCTCAATTGGGCAACTTCCATAGCTAAGCGTTGATAACCTGCCTCGGCTACTTTAAGTTGCCCCTCCAAGATGAGGCAGTTCCCCCTTGTTGAGAGCAACTACAACTAAGTGGCAGTGATGTTGTTCGAAAGATCAAAAACATTCGAAAGCGATTGCCCGATTCCCACTAGTCAATCTAATAATTCTTCATGTTGGGCTGCATTGATTCTACTACGTTGAGTTCCTGTAGATGTCTGTACATCTCCAAGTCCATGTACATCAGGTACAGGCACCATAGGTGCATTAAGAGCCATAGCAATTATGTCAGCAACCACTTCTGCCACAACCTCTTGTCCCTAGTGTTACATTACCAAGACAGTTACCCCCTCTTCGTTCTCCAAGCGCACCGAGCAAGTAGCGGCATTTCCTGAAATTTCAGGAAATAGTTGTTGGGTGAATACCGTTACTTCTTGGACACTAGGGTCCGTTCTTGTAGGCACTTATGTTTGTGCGATAGAAAACATCAACTCTGCTCTCTCCAACAGACTTATAGATCGAGCCACTTGTTCAAGATGGCTCATTGTAGGGCAGTACACTGAAGGGCCTTCTCCACCGTTAGTTTTTGCTGATTGCTCTTGCTAGCTCAAGAGCGATTCTCAAATCTCGTGTATGTGTTCTACGATCGTTTGTGAGCCCAACCTTGTTGTTTGTGTCAACAATGGAGATGGTTGCTGCTCTTCCCTTATCTGCGTTGTGGCAGTAGTCTTGTCTTTCATCATTTCACACCATGAGGCAATTGGGGCGTGATGAAGTGTATCATTAGCATAGCGTGCTATCCCTGCCCATTTGCACAACTTTCTAATTAGGCAAGGAAAGGGTAGAGCTCACCTTCCATGTTCGTTTTTAGCAAATATTTTTTCAATTTCAAGGAAAAGTAACTGTGGAAGGTTAATGGGGAACTTCCCACTTAGAGCAGCACATGCACGAGTAGAGAAGGTAGTATCTTGCTAGGGCTTATCGTTGGATTCAAGTGATAATATAAAATTTTTGAGTAGACTCTCTCTATGGTGGTTAGTGTGCCAAACTCCTTATGTTCTACCCCATAGCACTGTATGATCCACTCCCTTTTCACCTCAAGGTCTGCTTATTTTGGAACCTTCACTACATTAGCTCTGGTCTTAGGCAACCCAAGAGCTTACACGATTGCTTTTGCAGGGTCAGATACATGAATGTCCTTGATTCTTACTATGTACCCCGATTGCCGATTCGTCCAAAAGAGATAAGTTTCTCCTAAATACCATTCACCACTGTAGGTGATGATTGGCCACATAGGAGAATTTTGTAGTTGGGTTTTGACTTCTTTTGATGTATTTTCTTGAAATGGTCCAAATTTTAACTCTTGAATGACAGTTTGTTGAAGCTCCCACGACGTAATAGCATCAATACAGGTTTGGGTTAGGGTTACCTCAAGCCGTGGCGCTACCACTGGAGTCTCGTCCCTTTGCAATTGTTCACCAGGGACGTCCTCTTCGGGAATTTGATGAATAGATTCCACGTCAGGTCCTTCATGGAGAGGGCTAGTTGCATGTGAGCCCTCCTCATGCTCTTGAGGTCATGCACCCCATCCTCTTCCCGTTCTAGGTTGCTTGTCCCTTGGTTGGGATGGTCCTTCTCCCCTTGGATGCCTCGGTTTAGGTGCCATCTACAGTCACAGCATAACCATGAATTAAAATGTGTATGAGTTACTCAAAATGGCAATAATACACCTGCTCATTTTGGCCAAGCTATGACACTGGCACGTGCATCTTGGTAGGTTCCCCAGAGTGTAGTTGAGGGGTTAGAAAAAACAATGAAACATAATGAGTTGCAATTTATAGTTGTTTTGTTGTTTTTTTTTCTTGTTTGTCCCTTAAGAGGTGTTAAGTCTTTGATAATCCTAATAATTATAGACC
>MNCI01001613.1:50305-63192 GCA_015680685.1 Gnetum montanum
CCCCCATGATGTAAAGCATACCTCCAGTAGCAAAAGGGTGAAAGAATGGTAGGATTGGGACACGCGGTAGAAATGGTATGTGCTCGGTGAGAATACTTAATGGAGAAAAATGGAAAAACTCCCCTTTCTTTGTGAACAAATGGACAATTTTCAAAGGCACAACATGGGTATATATAGTATTCTTTTCATGTGTCGATGGGGCTACATAAATGCAAGGGGATGCGTATACGGGGCCTAGTTGACTCAATTATTCAACTTAGTTGACCTGTGTTGACCAATGAAGTAAGAGCCCAAATCTTTGGATTGGAACACAAAGTTGGGATGATTTAAGAACTTAGAGACCAAAGAACCATATGATAGAAAGAGGAAGGAAGATTGTCATCAAAAGAAGAGTCAAAGGTAGGAGAATGTCATAAGATGGAATTATACCAAAGGGAAGGAGATTAACAATCGGGACCAAAGGATATGCAAGTGGGTCCTCCCCATAGCAGGCATTAGCCTCAGTTACCCTTACACATTGTTAACATAGGAGTCTGCAAGCCTTGTAGTTAACTAATGGTTACTGTAAGTTCATCCTCACACCATGAGAACCAGCCGAAGAATTTACGAGTTTAAGCAAGGCACGATAGATGATCAAGACATAAAACCAGCAGTGAGGTGATTCATGGGAAGTAATTGATGAAGAGAAAGGAATGTGAAATGGAATTCCTAATGTTTGTCACATGAAATCCCTTGTGAAGTGTGTGATTAAGTGACTCAGTAGGAGCCATCCTTAGTTCAGACCCAAAACCAACCATGCTCAGTGACATCGGAGCAACATTCAAAGACTTATTCGATCCCCTTGAGGCACAAGAATGCTCCCACAACAACTACCATTCCAACATAAGTGAGATAGAGGATGTGAAAAAGGGCCGTAGTTAGAGGGGACAAAAGAAGTCCCATAACGAGTGCTTGTAGCCTGTTAGAGGTGGTCTAAGGGGTGTGCTTTGAATTTCCACGTGTTTTTGTTTTGTTTATTTTTTTTATGGGAACCACACGATGCAATGACCCATGCGTTTTCGCATGCATTTGGTCCAAGGGGTGTGCTTTGAATCCTCATTTTTGTTTTTTTGTTTTTCGAATGATGAGGAACACACTATGCTAGGATAAATTGCCAATGAACTTCCTATTTGGGAGGATATTGGAGTGGTAAGAAGTTTGTGAGGACACTCTCGTAGACAAGGGAATAGAAAAGTATGAAGAATGTTGCATTCCCCTTGAAATCACACCCTGTTCAAACGGTTGAATCCTCCTCAAGTCTTAAAACTACATAAGTCACAAATTAATTAAAGTTTTTTTTAATGGAAAAGGGACTTCATGTCTCAAAATAAGGAAAACCATGGAGTGGGTGGATGGGTGGATGATGTGGACTCGCTACCTATTAAATGAAATGAAAGTATAACGTGACTTCCTGGAACAAAAATGCTAACACAGGAACTAGATATAATAGGCGGACCATAATATGCATCATCGTAAAGAGGAACAACTACACTAGTACGTCCTGTGATAATAAGACAACTTATTAATGAGAAGTAGAAAACAACTAAAAGATAAGTACATATATACATATAGAAATAAATAAATAAATAAATAAAAAGTAAGTAAGAATGGTCAAATGTATGAACAATGTTGTAAAACAAAAAGGTGTAAAACAAAAACTTTCAAAAACAACTGAGGAGCCAGTAGTAGTTGTTAGCATGGATGATGATCTCCTCCATGACTAAGCTAGGAGGAAGAGACCTAGAAAATTGAACGAGATTGATAAATGTATGAACAATGTTGTAAAAAAAAAGGTGTAAAATAAAAACTTTCAAAAACAATTGAGAGCCAGTAGTAGTTGTTAGCATGGATGATGATCTCCCCCATGACTAAGCTGGGAGGAGGAGACCTAGAAAATTGAACGAGGTTGACTATGCGATGGAAGGGCAATGACACTAGTTCAATGGAGTTCATGGAAGGGTTTTATTGTTGCATATTGACTAACTGTGTTTTCGTGGGATCCTCAGGTTTGTATATAAGTAGGGCCCCAAATGAAAAGGTTTTGGAAACAATATAAGGTCCCTCCGACAATGTTTAAAACTTAGTACATTGTGGTACATGTGTGGGATTCCAATAGAGTACCTTATCTCCACGTTGAAATGTTACCTTTTGAATCCTAAGATCATGACATTTTTTACTATATGCCTTGTGTATTTCATTTGATGATTGGGCTACTAGTTGGTTCTCATCTAGCACATTCAAGTTGATGAGTCGTTCTTGTTGTGCTAGTGATAGGTCAAAACCCAAGTCACTAGTGATAGATAGTGTTCGGAGTTCTGCCTAAATTGGTAGTTTTGGTAATTTCCCATACACTAACTCATAAGGAGAGTAGCTTATAGGAAGTTTCCACATTAAGCAATAGGCCCAGAGAGCATCGTTAAGTTTTGTGCTCCAATCCCTCCTATATTTTCTAATAGTCCTAGTTAGGATCTTTGTAATCTCCCTATTTGTAACTTCAGCTTGCCCATTGGCTTTCGGGTGAGAAGGTGTTGTCAATTTATGTTCGACCCCAAAGTGCTGCATGAGTTTATAAAAAGTATTTCCCATGAAGTGAGTGCCATTATCCGAAATGAGTGCACGTGGCACCCAAAACCTATTCATGATTTGCTGTTGGACAAACTATGCGATTGTGGTTGAGGAATAGTTGGTGACGGCTGCTACCTCCACCCACGTGGTACAATAGTCTACTACGATGATGATATATGCCTTCTCGTTGGACATGGGTGTGATAGGACCCATGAAGTCGATGCCCCAAATATCAAAGGGTTTTAGTGGCTAGATCCACTATTGAGGTTCCTCCATTCATGTTGTCATTCCACCATCTCTCTGACATTGTTCATAGGAGCAGACAAACCATTAAGCATCTCTAAAGAGTGTATGCCAGTAATATCCTGCAAGCAAGATTTTAATGGCCATGCGTCATCCAGCATAGTGGCCCCCACAAGGACCCTCATGAGCATCTTGAAGGATGCATAGTTTATCTTCATCAGGGATGCACCATCGAACCAAGCCATCCGCACACACCTTGTAAAGGTGTTTGTTGATTTCTATGAAGTGCTTGGCCTTATGAAGAAACTATTGCTTCTTTGGATGATCCCACTCCTTTGGAAATTCTTGTGTTAAGAGATAGGTAAGGATGTTGCTAAACCAAGTTGATCCTGTGGACGTTTCCTTGGTGATTGCTCCAACAAACAGGAGTTCATTTGGAAATTAGTTGGAGAGTGGCTCCTCCTCCTCTATGCTGTCCCATTGTAACCGAGATAACTGGTCAGCAACCACATTCTTAGCTTCCTTTTTGTCCATCATAATAAGGTAGAATTCCTGAGGGATCATGAGCCACCGTATGACATGGGGACTTACCGTTGGTTTGTTCATAAGGAACTGGATGGCACTGTGGTCAATATGTACAAACGCCTTGTATCTGAGCACATAGTATTAAGACTTTTCCAAGGTAAACACCATCGCCATTAATTCCTTTTTGGTGGTGGTGTAATTGAGCTGAGCACCCACAATGCTTTGACTTGCACAGTGGATGTAATATGGACATCGTTGATCATCCAACTATGTGAGCACGGATCCCAATGCATAATTAGATGCATCCATTATGATGTGAAATGGTTTGGACTAGTCGGGTGCCGGTAGAATTGGAGTCTCTACAAGTTTATTTTTAGTGTTTGGAATGCAGACTCACATTCCCTAGTCTAGACAAATGGCACGTCCTTCTTTGTTAGTTCCACCAATAGCTTGGTGATCTTCGATAAATTCTCGATGAAGCATCTGTAATAACTAGTGCGTCCAAGGAATGATCGGACATCTTTTACAGTGCTTGGTTGACTGGTGATTCCTTAGATGATTCTTATTTTTTTAGGATCTACACCAATCCCTACTTGTAAAATTTGATGCCCCAGAACAATGCCCTCTTGGACCATCAAGTGACTCTTTTACCAGTTGAGCCGTAAATTTTTTTTCACACATCTTTTTCAAACTTGCTTAAGGCAGTCCAAGGCTTGTTCAAATGTTGCTCCATAAGTAGAGAAGTTATCCATGAAAACTTCTACCCCATTGCCAATTTGTTGCTGAAAGATGCTGAGGACGAGGCATTGGAATGTTACAGGCACATTACATAGGCCAAAGGGCATCTTATTATATGTAAAAGATTCCCAGGGACTTGTAAATGTTTTCTTGGCCTAATCCTCAAGTGCGATCTGGATTTGGTTATAGCCACTATAACCATCCAAAAAGCTATAGTAGCAATGCCTTGAAATGGTATCCTATACTTGATCCACAAACGGAAGTGGGAAGTGGTCCTTAAAGGTTTCCATATTTAGTAGTCGAAAATCTATACAGACTCTCCATTTGCCACCCTTCTTTGGCACTATAATGAGTGGGTTGACCCATTTTCTATCCGCAACGAAATAGATGAACCTTGCTTTTAGCAATTGTTCAATTTCATCCTTAACAATTTGCTTCAATTTGGAGTTCAATCGTCTTTGCGACTGTCATCATCGCTTCATGGAGGGGTTGATATAGATATGATGTTGGCATACCCTAGGGTCAACTCCTGTTAGTTCAGGATATGACCATGTAAAAGCAGCCACCCATTTGTTTACCATCTTTAGCAATCTCTTCTTTTGTTCAAGAGCAAGAGTGGCATTGATGATTCCCAGCTTGCCGTTCCGCAAGAATGCATACTCCAGATTGGCTGATAATGGTTTCCATTCTAGGGGCTCTTATCTAAAGCTTTCAAGGATCTATAGCTTTCCCCAATCATCATTTTCATCAACAGCAAAGATTTGTTGATGGACCTTTTCTAGTTCATCCATGCTTTCCATATAGCCACATACAAGGCCCTTAGATGATTCCATGCATAGAGTGCTACTATTAGGGTTAGCAGTTAGCCACTGGGTGCCTTCTTGATTAGTGGCTGCTGCATACAAACATCATTGAACTTGGGCTTCTTCAGCACACAGACCGCATGCTTGCATGGATGCCTACTTAACGGACAAAAGTTGCTACCCACAGTTGCACCCAGAGTCACTGTATGCGATGCATGGGACTCACTTCTTCTCAATCTTTTTGAAAGGATTTTCTTTTGAAATTTCAAGGAAAAGATCTCGAAGTCCCAATCATGCATCCATCATGCTAAGCCAAGCTCTTCCCATTATGATCAAAAAATTCCCCTTGTAATTATCAACCTAGATGACCAGGAAGTCAACAGGATAGGACCACCCACAAACGGTGATCACAATATCTTCTACCAATCCTAAAGGAACAGTTATGGATTGGTCTACCAACTCGAGATGAATGCTACTTTTCTTCATCGAGGGTAGGTTCCAAGTCTTATACAAATCATATGAAATCAAATTGCTGCTTGACCCCAAATAGAAGAGAGCTTTGCATGGCTCATTTTCTACCACTTGAAGGTATATGAGGGGACTCCCCGAATTAGTCAATTTTTGAGGAAGATGACCTACCTTTATCCAGTTTTTCACAGTGTGTGTTAGCATGACGATTTGTACTTTGGGGGATGTTTGGCTTGAAAGTTGCTCGAAGGGTTGAACGGTGGAGGTGATTGGAGGTTTAGAGGCACTGGCCATAGGTGAATGTGAAGGTATGTTTGGGATATTGGGCCAAAAAAAAGGGCGTTTCCATGGTTTTGATTCTGGTCCACTCAGCTGAGAAGCCGGTTGTAAGTTGATAGCCCTTGTGGCATTACGTTGTTGTGGCTGTGGTGGTATTTCTCCCTGCATAGGTGGAGTAGGAGGTAGCTGAGTGGAGGGATGATGAGTGGGTATGGCAAGAGAAGGTGACGGAGGATAGTATAGATGTGGGTTCTCCCCCTAGGTGATGGAGACTATGTTCAGAAGTATTCCGGTGGTAGTAATGATTTTGAAACAGTGCATGACTAGAAGAGTCCCACGGGGAGATTGGTTGCTGAATGTAGTACCCATAAGGATCCAACTTCCGGTAAGCGTATTGTTGCCTTAGAGGTGGCATTCCCCACGATTGTGAATGCTACCATTGCTGGTAATACTCATAAGGTTGTGGCGGTGCTCCACTTGGATAATATCCCTATTGCTAGTGAAGCTACCTGGGATTGCCTTGTGGATAAGGTAATCTTCGAGGTATTTGCCTTTTTGCCAAGCGAGGATTCAACACATACATCCCATACTCTTGTAAATGTGACACCATAGGACAACACACCTTAGGATGTTTTTACTGGCATATGTTACATCCATCATCCTCCTCTGTGTCAGAGTTTGCAACCCATTCTGCCGCAACAACTTTGCCCTTATCTTTATGGTAGGCACATTCAGCTTCTCTTCTCCTATGTCGATCTCGATCATTACTTCATCCTTTGGATTCCTCTGTGATTTTCAGGATACTTTGGAATCTTTCATCCAAAGAATCTCACATCTTGTTAACCTTGGTCAAAATTTTAGAAGCAAATTTTTGCATGGGCAAGGTTTTTCGATTCACCACTGTATCCAGTGGTGATTCCTCCTCATCTTCACAAAATCAAACCTTCTTCTTTCAGATGGAAGGGTCTCGATTATATTCTTCTGTACTTTCCTTTTTCCTTAGTTCCCCCTCTTCTTTGGCTACCTACTTGATTAGACATTGTAGTTCATGGGCCCTTAACTCAAATAGCCATCCTTGAGCGTAAACGCCAAGGGTCTTTCTTGTTTCAAAGCAGAGCCCATCTATGATATGGCGGAGTTGTTCCCGCTGAGAGTAGCCATGACCAGGGCATCAATATAACAATGAGTAATATTTGCCCATGGCTACATCCAAGGGTTCATATCCACCTTGCTTCCATCCCTGGATTTGTCGTCTCAGATTAGACACTCTGGAGTAGGTTTGGTATTTATCATTGAAAATTTCCAACATCATACTCCATCATCTGATTGATTCTAGTTCCAAAGACTGGTACAAGCTTTCGGTTTCCTTGATGCGTGTTCAAGGGAATAATTTGAGTTTCTACCAATCATTGTCTATATTCTACAAGGTGCAAGCATCATGAAATGCTTACAAGTAAGTCTGTGAATCACAATTATATCCCCCTTCAAATTTGGGGATGTTGTTCATGCAAGGTGCTTGATCCAACTATCTTTCAAGTGCCTCCTGGGTATTTGAACCTCCTCGACTATGTTAAGCATGCTTCGAGTAGCCAGCAATGGTTCATTTGAGTCATATTCTTGCTAATGACCACAACTTCTGTGACGATTTCGGCTGCCTCTCCTTTCTTGATGATGAGACTCACGTGATTGGTCACGCTTTTCCTCATGTTGTCCCCATCAGTCCTTGCTATCCTGTCGGTCTTTTTGATCACCATCATCCGAATCCTTCCTACTATGGTTACGATCGGAGTAAGAACTTGGTGAGGACAAAGTGGAACAAGAAGATGGAGAAGAGGGAGGAGAACATCCACTACCTTGGTGTCAATCTCCTCCTTTGCTTTGATGATGACTTCGATCTTCATGTCCATCTTTCCCTTTGCCATGATCTTTCTTGCGCGATCCCCCATCATCCTGGGGCTCTCGATCGCTTGATTGTTTACTTTGAATGATGGGCTAAATGATTTGATGCATTGGAGGTTTGGCCGAATGGGAATAGTGGAAAATAGATTCCTCATCGTTATGCAGGCCCTGCAAGAATAAAGGGTTACTAAACTATTTCCCCTTTATGTGTTCATGGCATTCCAACTGTTGCTAGTCCCATGCACATTGTGCCTCATTTGGATGATGGTCTCAGTAGTCATGATCCTCCATTATGTATTCCATACCATGGTCCTGAATGCCTAGTCTAGCAAGAGTTTGAAGTAGCATTCCAGGAACTGATCGATCAGGAGGTAATATGATGTTGCCCTTCATGTCCCGCCATCGCAGATGCTCATCCTGATGCAGGAGAAAGGTGAAGTTGGGGATATACTCGTTTGGATGTGCATATACCACCCAACATTCTTGTGGCACTGGTGGGTTGGATCCGTCTCACCTATGAGAAGAAGAAATTCTTGATGTTAGATAACAACTAAACTGGTGTGCCTTACTCTTTTACTTAAGCTACCTAGCATGCATAGATTTTGCTATCCTGGGTTCGTTTCAATGAAGTGAATGATGATCTTGCTAAGACTAGATAGCGCATGTAAGACTAACAGTCCCCGGCAATGGTGCCAATGATGAGGAGTGAGGTACCCCTACGCTCAACCATACGAATCATGAGCATTCATGCATGACTCGGTCGAATTTTATAGACTGCAAGCACTTATGTACACCGAATTCTAGCCAATAAAACCTTAGTTAGAATTATCGTTGTCTTCCCAATCTGACCTATGATATTCTAAAGTGATGGTTGAGTGAGATTGAGGCAAATGATTTTTATTAATTTTCTTTTTATCTTTAAAGGTCTAATTCTTTTAATGTAAGAAATGGAAATTTGTGTAATTTGTAATTATTCTACTCTATTGCTTAACTCTCCCTAGCATAAGTAATCTATCCCATCTTCCATGCACATCTTAAGCATATCCTAACCACTGCTAGGTTACCAGACGTTAAGCATCACTAGGTTACCAAGTGTCTGATATATGTTCGAGATGATCGTCCCTATGGTTCTCATAAAATATGAAAAGGACAATAACCATGAAGTAATAACAATAAAAGCTTTTGAAATTATTTAAGCGTTGAAATATGAAAATGTTTTAATGCTTAAGTGATTAAATCCAAATGTTGCAAGGAATGGTCGAAAAGCTCATCCTTATTGCCGGTCACGCCAGTGGGCTCAAGTACATTAGCGCTTGAATAAAGAGTTGTACACCTTTCTCAGACCTGCTGCAGGCACTTGGGAAATATTCTAACTTACACAAAAACAAACTGCAAGAGCTTCATTACAACTAGCAAAAAGATGTTATAAATGCTGCAGGTCAATGCATATTTATAGCGGAAGACAGACTTTCCATTAACGAGGCCATGTTGACGCATGAATAGATGCGTCGACAAGGTCACATCGCCGTGGCCACATGAACGAGTCATTGTTGACGTAGCCCAGTTGACACATGAACTGAACACTTCATTAATGCCCATTGATGCCATTTTCTCTACTACATTTCCTCTATGCATATTCAAAGATGATTGCATTATTAGCTTTTGGAAGATCCTATTTTTCATTTGGAGATATAATTAAATGCTAAGAGAAATTTTGAACCATTTACTTTGATGAGTAGCAAGGTACCCCTATGCCCAACCATACGAATACAAGTGTTCACGCACAATCCGGTCAAACTCTGAAGATTAAGTGCTTATGCACCTACACAAAACAAGGATGAGTTATGTAGTCATTTTCTTCCCAAGCTTACTTGTAAGGCACAATTATATGGTTAAGTAAACTCAAGGTATATGATTTTTTTTATGTTTTTTATATTTTCTATCTTAGTTTTCTAAGTGTGTGAAATGAAAATATTTAGTTAATTAATGGATTTTAGTAACTCTAATGTTGATCGAATCCTAACACCAACATCCATTCCCCTATGCCCAACCATACGAATACAAGTGTTCACGTGCGATCTGGTCAAACTTCAAGGATTAAGTGCTTATCCACCTACACAGAACAAGGATGATATATGCAGTCATTATCTTCCTAGGCTTACTTGTAAGGCATAATTGTATGGTTAAGTAAACTCGAGGTATATGATTTTCTTATGTTTTTTATATTTTCTATCTTAGTCTCCTAAGTGTGTGAAATGAAAAGATTTAGTTAACTAATGGGTTTTGGTAACTCTAATGTTGATTGAATCCTAACACCAACATCCATTCCCACTCTTCGGACACATCTTGAACTAGTGTAACACTACTATGATTACCAAACACTAGTCGTTGCTAGGTTACCAAGTGTTCCATGTATGCTCAAAGTGGTCGTGTTGAGTGTGCTAATTTGTTGATAATTAATAATTCTAAAGAAATAACATTGATTAACTAATGAGAGCATCAAATAATAGTAAATAACATTAAATGCAATAGTTAAGTTATTCTGAATGTTGCAAAGTTTATCACAAAGTTCGTCTTTATTTCCGGACACAAGGTGTGCTTAGGTACACGATGCTCGAATAAAGATCCGTTCACTCTATGACTCCTACTGTGGGAACTTAGAAATAATTCTAACTCTGAAAGGGAAAAATCGCAAGAGTTCGGCTAAAGGACTGAAAAATTATTCTCCAAAACCAAGTGCCCCTATCCCTTATTTATAGACAATGAGACAGGTTCCAACATCGTGTGTTCGATGTTGCTTGGCCGATTCAATATCACGTATCCGATATAGAGGGGTCCAATATCGGGTTGCTTATTTGATGACTCATCATACCCCCATGACAAAATGAAAAGTCATCCTCGAGTTTCTTACAAAATATTGGGAAGGTATGGGATTATTGATTGAACAACCATTGACAATGACATGGAATGACAGACTTAAAGTGCCCGGTGAACAAATTGACAAATGTATTACAGCATTAGTATTCATAACAATTGTGGTGAACATTGTACATAGATGACATCTAGACCCTCATTTGATAGCTTAAAGAGAGAGAGAGAGGAAAGAAAATGAGGTGCGTTGCTGCCGATGTCAAAAATGTGCACACTGTTGTTTGTCCATGGCCACATGACTAAGCCTATTTCTTACATAAATTCTCTTACTCCAATCCATCCTGAATGCTCCCTCCTATCCTAGTCCATTATTCATGTGATTTCCATATGCACACAGAACACAATCACAAATTAGCAAGGATAGATAAGATATAAGATAGTTGATACCTTGCCTTGATATGAAGCACATTGGCTAGGTTTTGGGTATGGCAGATATTGGGTTAGAGGGTTAGAGGTTTGTAACTGATAATTACCTAAGGCATGGGGGTGAGATAAGTAATGGAATGGAAAAATTTGCAACAGGCCCCCACAACTAAGAGCAAACCTCCAGTAGCAATAGGATGGAAAACGAAAGAAGAAGGAAGATAAAAGAAATAACAACGGTGAAGCCACAAAAAATGCATTTAAGGGAAAGAAAAATAAAAACAGATGTCATGGATGGGGTGAAATGAGATATAGTTGATCGTGAGATATGTTTAAAGGAAAGAACTTTACAATTGCACCAAAAAGAAATGCTAGTGGATCCTCCTCAAAGTAGGCTCATGCTCTTTATGCTCTGACAAACCCACAAACCAAAGAGTCCGTAGGCTCTAGGAATGACATATGGAAACAATAGTTAAGAATTCACCCACAAGAATTTACCAAAAAATAACAACGCATCGACCAAGATATAGACTAATCATAAAACCAGCAATGAGGTAGAATATGGGAAGGAATATGGAAAGAGAAGAGAGAATGAAATGGAATCCCGAAATCAAGGTTGTGTAAAGTCCCTTGTGTATTATGTGGTTAAGGTGACTTAATAAAATTCAGTCCAAATCCAAATTAAAACTAACCACATCTAGTGACCTCGCATCAACACGCTTGACCAACCCATCCTCTTGAAGCAACAAGAATGCATCCATAGACTAACTGCCATTCCAAAAAGAGAAGAATAGAGAAGTAGGAATTGAGAAAGGGCCTTAGTTAAAGGGAACCTTCAGGCATGGGTAACATGTCTTTCTAGTGCCATAACCAATGCTTATAGCCCATGTTCCTTTATTATGTCTAAGGGGTGTTCTTTGAATTCCCACCAAATTTTTTTTTTTGAGTGAGAACCACACCATGCAAAGACTTATTTGATTCGTTCAACTTCCTGATATTAGTCGACAATGGAATTGTGAAAATCCTATGAAAATCATCCAAGTACCCAAGAGAATAACCAGCACAAATGCATCGAATCCCCTTGAAGTCACATCCTTTTCAATCCATTTGAATCCTTCCTTAATTGAAGAATACCAAGCTACAAATTCATTAATAAGTTTGATTAGAAAAAGGGACAGTACATTCCCAAAACAAAGGGAGACCATAGAGTTGAATGGATGAATGGATGACATGGACTCATTGCCTATTTTATCAAAGAAAACCATATCTTAGCATCAACATTAAAAGTCAAAGGTAAAAACCAAACATTAGCAATCATGAGCACTTATTATGTAATGAGTGAGAATAAATCAAACAAAATGTAACAGAGAAAGAAATAGTAAAAATTTTAACGATGGTGTAAAACAAAAACAAGTAAAAATGAAAAATGTGTAAAACAAAAAAAAGACAAAAGAAATTAAGGGCTTAGAATAATTAGCATTGGCGGCCATCTTCCCCATGACTGAGTTGGAAGGAGGAGGTCCGAAATAATGAGTAGGGTTATCCATCAATAAAGGTAGTGTTAGTACTGGTTGTTTTGGGCTCATGGAAAGGTTTGGTTTGTTGGATGTTGATCAATAATTTTTTATTCGGGCTTCCAAGTTTATAGATCATCATGGCCCCTAAAGGAAAAGTTTCATGAATGATATAAGGTCCTTCCCATGGTGTTTGAAATTTAGTTTGTTATGGAACATGTGCGGGATTCCAATCAAGAATCCTATCTCCTAGTTGGTATTAGACTTTTCTAATTCTTAGGTCATGACATTGCTTGTTGAAGGCCTTGTGCAGTTCATTGGATGATAGAGTGGCTAATCTATTTTCATCTAGCAAGTTAAGATTCATTAACCGTTCTTCCTGTGCTATGCTAGACTGAGGTCAAGGTTAAGGTCACATGCTGTAGATAGTGTACGAAGCTCAGCTTGGATAAGAAGTGTTGGAAGTTTACCATACACTAACTCATAGGGAGAATAGCCTATAGGGAGTTTCCATGTGGAG
>MNCI01001613.1:68414-90250 GCA_015680685.1 Gnetum montanum
AGAACAGGGAAAATCGCCTATTATTTATAGAAATTGCGGCAGGTCATGATATCGTGGCTCATTAGTTTCAGTAACTCTAATGTTGATTGAATCCTAACACCAACATCCATTCCCACTCTCCGGACACATCTTGAACCAATGTAACACTACTGGGATTACCAAATGCTAGTCGTTATTGAGTTACCAAGTGTTCCACATATGCTTAAAGTGGTTGTGCTAAGTGTGCTAATTGATTGATAATTAATAATTATAAAGAAATAACATTGATTAACTAATGAGAGCATCAAATAACAGTAAATAACATTAAATGCAATAGTTAAGCTATTCTGAATGTTGCAAGGTTTATCACAACGTTCGTCTTTATTTCCAGCACAAGGTGTGCTCAGGTACGCGATGCTCGAATAAAGATTTGCTCACTCTATGACTCCTACTGCGGGCACTCAGAAATAATTCTAACTCTGGAAGGGAAAAACTACAAGAGTTCAGCTAAAGGACTAAAAAATCACTCTCCAAAACCAAGCGCCCTTATCCCTTATTTATAGACAACGAGACAGGTTCCGACATTGCGTGTCCGATGTCGCTTGATATCTAATATCGAGGGTCCAGTATCGAGGGTTTGATATCGGGTTGCTTATTTGCTGACTCATCATACTTGTTACAACTTTTAGATGATGAGATTCCATTTGTGCTCTACTAATTGTGCATCGTAAATGATGAGGAATAGTAATAGATAAAATAGTTTGCTTTTGAAACAAGACCTCTCCTGATACTATTCAAATAGGAATACTTTTTTCCTTCTATATTTTTTCAAAGTTTTTAAATATTACTTATTTTCCTAATTTGTGAAGTTGATTAGGAAGAGAGTAAAGCATGTACTCTTGAATACTCCATTTATTAATCCATGGAACCTTGTCATGAAGCCATCCTTTATCATGGTTTTCATTATTACTTTTTTCGAGTAGTTGTCCAACAAAGAGGCATAAACATGATGAGTGTAGGCTAGCTTATATCGTCAACCCCTAATGGCATCATTTATGTTTTCACTTTAAATTCCTCAAGCATTAAAATTTTTCGAATTTCCTCTATTGTTTCTAATATTTATTTAATAGACCAGGACCCATACGACACATCCCTAAAGAATAGTATTGAACAATAAATTTGTTTTTTAATATTCCAAACTAAAATAGATTCCCTTTAATATTTTTTTCTTGAAAATAAATAAAGCTTTTCATATCCCTTGACTCTTCAAGTAATGCACTAATCCTATTTATAACTACATAAGCAGGAACATTTTAGACCAAGATACTAAAATTGTACAACTCATTAGATATACTAGACATCATGATTTTTGGTTTTTTGACATTAACTTTTTGATTTGTTGACATTAACTTTCATTAACAAAAACCATGATAATGAGTACTAAGCCAAAGACATTAAAGCCTTGCTGAATAATTCAGCATAATGTGGGATGTGCTTACCATTGTCCCAGTATGTATTCTTATGCCCCACACTTGATCTCAGCGGCCACGTGAACGTGGATGAACATATAACACAACTCTTCACGAGTTACGTAAGACCGTGAGAGCCAAAGCGGTAAGAACAAAAACCATTTCTGAATCAAAGAAATAAGCAAGAAACACTCTCTTTGATCTTACTTTATAAATTCCGAAATAGGAATTCTGAAACAGATCTGCCAGACTAAGTTTCAGTTTCAGTTTCAGTTTCAGAGTGGATCAAGCAATCCAGAGCTAGAGAGAGTTCATTGTTACAAGCCTGGTTTCGCTCGTTAAGTGCTGTGGCGTGAATTTCTTGCAGAAGTTTGGGCAATAAAGACAAATCAAAGATACGATGGCGAAGAGGTTTGAAGGGAAGGTGGCCGTAGTGACAGCATCTACGCAGGGGATTGGTTTCGGAATTGCAGAGAAGCTAGGCCTGGAAGGCGCCTCCGTTGTAATTTCGTCACGCAAAAAGAAGAATGTGGAGGAGGCCGTGCAGGCTCTCAGATCCAAGGGAATCGACGTTGTCGGCATCCCTTGCCATGTCTCGAATCGCGAGCAGAGACAGGCCCTGATCAAAACTGCCGTCGATGTACGTTCCTCCAATTATTTTTACTTCCGCCTCGTATTTCAGCATCAGCATCTATTCTCTTAGTTGATCCAAACTAAAGCAGATTCAACTGCGATCCATGTTTGTTGGAAACGTTTGATCTTGGAACTGGTTTTTTTTTTGTTGGAGTTTGGAACCACGATCATTAACCCCCTTCCGGATCAAAACCCTCTTTGACCTTTGATTGTATCGTCTAGTTTTGTGTATGTAATTCGGCAATGATTGCAAAGAAATCGACGGCGTAATTTTTGCTTTCGTTTTGTGAAATTCCGAGAATTGGGAGCCTGCTTTTTGTGAAAATTGTTTGCAAGGTGCCCGGCTACTTTTCGAACTTCTTTGATTTACTGTGATATTATAGTTTTTATGCCTAATTTAGTATGTTTGTTATGGACATTAATAAAATGGCATGTCTGAGGGAGAGATGATAATTATAAATTGTTTTCAGGAATAACACCAGTTTAGATGATAGACGAACAGAATAATTTTCCCATTCCTAATTAAACAAATAATTGAAATTTCCAAGTTAACTCAATGAAGTTCACACAAATGATTTGTTTGATCAGCTTGAGATTTTTATTTGGGCATGTTTATATATAGGATATGCAAATAGTGGCTGAATGCATCCTCAAATGTGACAGAAATATGGTCGAATAGACATTTTGGTTTCAAATGCAGCAGCTAATCCTAGCACAGATCCCATTCTGGACACTCCTGAGACTGTACTTGATAAACTTTGGGAGGTGAATGTTAAGGCTGCTATACTTCTAGTTCAGGTATATTACAAATGTTTGTTTCCTTTCCTATTCTTCACGTTATTGCTTTAAAAATATGATGGCAAGAGGCAGTTCAATTGTTAACTAATGCCATAGACTACATTTGCAAATGAGAAGATGAACGTTTAAATGCCATTTTACATGAAAAGCTTTTGAAATATTTTGGAAAGGAATTAGGACAGCTTTTGTTGTTTGCCATAATTTTCCAGAGGAAACTGAGAATGTGATGAGCATTAGGGCATCAAATCAACAACACTGCAATTTTCAATTGAAATACAGTGTTTTGCAAAAGAACAATAACCAATGCATTGGTATGTTGTAAAGTGAAAATAGAAGGTGCTGCAGATGTTTAGCATGTTGAATAATTCCAAGTATAATGCAAATAGTACATTCCAAGAAAGTCATTTGCTTTCATGTGTTACTTAAATTACTATAATAGCACTGATGGTATGTGTTTTGCACCAGTTTTAGTTTGGATTGTAACACTTACTTGGTAGGTAATCATGGCATACTTGCATATTGAGAGTCTAGTTCTAGGGTTTGAATAAATCTTATTAAATGATTTGTTGGATGATGTTCAGGCATGTTTGCAGACTGTGGCAACATTGTTTGCTATATATGTTTGACAGTCTCTACAAGAAAACTGGGTTGCCATACCAGTGTTCCTTCATGGAGTTGTTCATTTTAGTTGAGCTTGAGATAGTGTATATTAAGGCCTCCTTGAGACCTGTTGCATGCTTCTGTTTATCTTCTCTTTGCATATTCAGTAAGAAGTTTTTACATATATCCTGTGCAGGCCTTTGTACTTCAATTTAGAATAGCTACTAATTCTATTTGTGGATAGATCCGGAATGTCCATTTGATAAAAAAAAAAATCTATTCTGGATATTTCTGTAATTGCATATGTACTTGAATTTAGCTTTTGTTTTAAAGGGCTTATGACATAATCATTGCAATCCTTTTTAAAGAATGGCAACAAAAAATAATGTAAAATCCAAATCATAACACAAAATTTAGGGTAGGTCTAGAATTCTTCTAGCCTTCAGTTTGTTGGTCTGAGTCCTCATGCTGTTGTCGCTGAGGTTAGAGTCAAATCCGGTTTTGAGAAGCTTTTTAGCATCTCAGTAAGGCAAAATTTTATTTACTAAATCAAACAGGGGAGAAACTATATAATTGTTCTTTATCCATTAGGTGTCTAATTGTAAACCAAGCAGGCCTTATTATATGGACTAAACAACACTGTATTCATTGTTGTATTATGATTCCAATAGAATTTTGATTTAGAAAATAAATTATGCAGTTTAGAGAATAAATGATGATAAGGTGTTTGTTTTTTAAGTTGTAAGGCATTGGTTTGAGTTTGGGTGGAGCCGCTTTTCAAGAGGTTAAGCTTTCGTTCATCCACTAGCCCTCCTAGGACCCTGTTTGGTAGGATGAGCATTGCGCCTCCATGTCACACCCTGAAATAAACATATAGAAAAATCACCAAAAACTTAAAATGAAAATGAAAGGGTTAAAAACCAGAGACAATGAGGTGTTGGCCTATGGGTAAAGGCCTTGGGCTTGTAATCCTAGGTCATAGGTTCGATTCTACTAGGTAGCTCTGAGTTATAAATTTTTAAAAATTCCATAGAAGGGAATTTGAAACTGGTTTGATAGATCCAAGGGGTCTCAATGGACATAAGTAAAAAATTTCAGTTTCAAAAACTGTCACATCCAGCATCAGAGATTTGTGCCATCGTCTCTCAAAACAAAATGCAAATTGTCCAATCTTATTTAATTATTTAATAAAAATCCATATGGCCATCATACAGCATAAGAAAGCATCTAAAAAACATCAAGTACAATGAGCAAACTTCACACCCTAGCCATCAACACTTAACCTGCAGGGTCTGCATTCAAATATATACAGGAAGGGTTAGAACACCTTCCAGCAGAGGAACTATCCTCGATACCACCTAGAATAGGTACTACAATGAATCAGTCCCACAATTGCAGAACACAAGTAACATGAGTACATAAATAATCACAATAGGTATTTGCCAAAAATTAAACTAACCGTGGTATTAGTACCATTTAAAGACTGACATCTTCTACTATGGTGTAAATGCTAGATGCTATTACCCCAAACTCAGTTACAAGGATAACAACACACAGGAACTAACACTAATATCATGACCAGTCTAATATCCAAGCACCTATTTGTATTATCCAGATCACATTAATATTTCAAGTCATAACAAATGACAACAACTTGAGCCAACAACAGACAATATTTTCAAACTGCCAATGCCGAACAATATGAATTGCAATAAATGAACCTATATTTTGAGGGGTGACTCTAATGATAACTTGATGGCTTTTTATCCAAGCTATCCAATGGGCCTTTCGACTTGTCATTGAACACAATAGATTATAGAAAAGACATACATCACCACAATGTGCCACTAACGTTTCCAAGCTGCACCTATATTTCGAGGGGTGACTCTAATGATAACTTGATGGCTTTTTATCAATGTATTCAACGGGCCTTTCGACTTGTCATTGAACACAATAGATGATAGAAAAGACACAAATCACTAGTGTGCCACTAACATTTCCAAGCTACTCAATACATACCACACACCTCATAATATAGAGTACATCACAACAATCAATTAACTGACAGAAAATAATTACAAAAAATTTCTAATTATTGAAAAAGAAAACTGAATTAATTATTAAATCCTAAACTAGCACAACAACGTGACCATAGCTCATGCTATAGCCTCACTACCACAAGAAGCAAGGTTGGAAATACACTCAATATAATGAAAATGTTCAATTACATAAAAAATGACACTGATACAAATGCCCAATAACCCGGAAAAAAGGCCACTGAAGAATCCTAAAACTTGTGCAATATGCAACAGAACTAGAGTAAATGAATTCATCAGATGATGAATCAAATTTGACGATGAAGACTGGATGTGCTTCCAAGATGATTGGAGAAACATGAGCTACGTAGGAGAAGCACAGTAGTAGAACCAATGCTAGTTGTATTCTACATACAATATGATCCAATTTGCTGCACATAATAACTCAAATGTAATCAGAATGTAGACAGGCCTATGAATGTAAGAGCCCAAGAGACTCTCACATATACCTTTGTAGGTTATCAAAGACAACCATAAATGCAAGTAGACGTGAAGGAACTATGCAGAGAAGAGTTACACATTGAAAGCTAGCTTGATAGAAAAAAGGCAATTAAAAGTAGTTCATGAGCATGTACCACACTGGGAAAACAGTTAGGCAACCAATTCCATTGTTCCTCTATCCCAATTAGAACTTTTAAAACTTTTTGTAATAATTAGCATTATTATAATCATATTTATGAAGATCAGATTGGATCATAGATTATTTGTTCATTACTAAGATTCTAGATTGTGGATTCCAATTCAAAATTGCATAGAATTGTGATATTAAAAACATTAAAAATATTGAATTTTTAATTTTTTACAAAAGTATATGTAATTAAGAAGACAAAATTGAAAATCCATAAAAAAACAATATATTCAACTTTAATATAGAAATTTCTGAACATATTAATATAGCAACATTGCATCAAACATGAACATCAACCTAAATTCATTGTTTATACTCTCACATACATTACAAAAGGTTTCAAATGTAAGCTACACTACAAGTTGTTTCTGTATGCTACACTGCAGTATTTAGTATTCATCATCAACTAAAACAAATGAGTTGAAGAATGTCTGAAATCAGCTGCTGAAGTGATTCAAAATAAGTTAAAGAATGCACTACTGAGCTCTTGACAATTCCAACACACCAGAATTGTTTAGACTTATGTTTCTGAATTGGATTGTGATTTTTAATTTGACATTGCAATTTCAAATTGGATTGTGGTATAGAACAATCTGGATCTCAATTGTTTGAATTGCAATCCTGATCCAATCTTCAGAAGTACGATCATAGTACGTCAACATTGCTTTTTGTAACAATCAATGCATCAATGCCAATATTAGGATTAAACTTAGAAATACACGCCCTTAAATCAAAAACCCCTTTAACATGTGCAATATTCAATTTCATGCCATATGTGAGTATTATAATACATTACATCTACTAATGAAAACAGAACTTAATTGGTAAACTTAGTGTGTTTTATGTAATAGGTTGCCAGTTTGAGTTTTTCTTAAGGCACCATTATGTTCTTATCTATAATTTAACTAAATGCTAATGAATTATTATATTGGTTTTATGCCCTGTGGTTGAATATAGTCAATGTTTTGGTTTCAACAGCCCTACAATAGAGAGGAAAAACCAAAAAATCAGAAACAAACGTGAAAAACGTAGAAATGAGTGCAGACCGGAGAAAAGCCTAAAGCAGATTTTCAAATGCAGAGTTAGGAAACAATGCGAGGCAAAGAAAATCAGAAAATGAGATTTTCAATTGCAAAAACCAGAATTTAATGTAGAGCAGTTAAAAAACAAGCTTAAAAATCGGAAGCAAATTCAAAAAGAACTTAAAAGCATAATTTGAAGACAAGTGTAGCAAAAATAGAGAATTGAATTCATAACCTTTATTTTTTTTTATAAATAAGTGTTTTACCACAAAGCTATCAACCAACAAACGAAAATTCATTCCCTTGATTGATATTTAATCAATGTTATTAGTTCCACCATGGCCTAGGCTGTGCCGCTTAGGCAATGATGGGATCATTGGAAAGCTGAACCCATGGACATGCCAATCATTGTTGGGTGAATGGGTTTCTACACTAGGTAGTGAAGAGCCTGCAATACATTGATGGCTTGTAGTATAGTGATTTTTGTATCTTCAGGTTATATTTCTATGTTTGTCTCTTAGAATGCATGAATAAATGTAAGGTATTGTTATACTCACATGTGACAGCTAACATGAAATTGAATAGTGCACATGTTAGAGATTTTGGTTCAATGGGGTGTATTTGTAAATTTCACACTGATATTGGTATCGAGGGGGTGATTGTTACTTTGTTGAATATGGATAGCAATGCCAGTTTACTATGGACGTGAATTAATAGAGGAAGTTTCTGTAAGTTCGAGAAGTTTTGGGCATAGCCAAGAAACCATGACTAAGTTCAATGAATCAAAGGTTAGGCAACCACATGTATGAATTGTGGAGACGGATAATGGAATTGATAGCTGGAGTGTTTGCCCTAGTTTGTAGGAGCTTGGAAGCCATTTTTAATCGCTTTTTCTTTGTCATGATGGCTTTCAATGTGTGGTTATTCTCTCTCTGTTTATTTCACTTCTGCTTGTAGTCATGGTTTTCTTTAATCACCCACAACAAATATCACCTATAAATTTCTGTTATCTGCATTTTACAACACTGGGCCTCCTACGTACGTCTGTCTGAAAATGAAAACTCGATTCAACTTGTTCAAACAACATTCTAGAAATTGAAATATTTCATCAACAATATAGCTGAACGTAGTAACTGTTTGGAGGGTATATGTTCTAAAATTCCATTCTGTCATCATAGTTTTCAGAAACTTCCATTCTTCAATTTTAGAATCTTTACTGTCGTCAGAGTGTTTTCAGGTCTGGTTAAGCTTTGTAGAATCCTTCCTACATTGTCATATTTTCTTGTCGCTTTGTTCTCGGATTCCTTATCAAGGCTTTTAAGTTCGTATTTCTGTATTGTTTTTGAGCAAGCATAAAAGCTATGGATGGTACAATTATTAGAGGTATCTCATGACATAGGAAATAAGTTGAGTAATTGATGAAGTGGTGTGGTCATCTGAAACGGAAGACTAGAGAGAGGTAATATTAGAAGTTATTTTATTCTAGTGCAAGGACTACAGAGAGAGGAATTGTTTTTTCCTTTGGTAGAGCAGATCAACGTACACTATAGTTAAGAGGAATATGGCTGATTGTTGAGTGATAAAGGATTTAGCCATAACCATGCGTGATTATTGAAATAGCATAGACAAAGCTTAAACCCTAAGTTAGATATTACAAGGCCCAGGTGATGACGTTGGTAATGACTGTTAGGGGTTTTTAAGTTTCCGTAACTTGCTTTTTGAATTTTATATTCAAAGATTTATTGTACCTTGTCATTTATGTATATTTTCAAAAGAAAATACTTCCTTCTATTGTTTTAATTTATTTTGAAGTTATTTTTAAAACTTTTTATCCCTATCTGATTACTGTCATTTACCTACACAGGATGCTGTTAGTTATCTGTCAGACAATTCATCTGTAATTCTAATCTCATCTATTTCTGCATTTTCACCACCTCCAGCAATGCCAATGTATGGGGTTACGAAGACTGCCCTTTTGGGACTGACTAAGGTATTTTTTTAAAATTGTATTTTAAAATTTGGTGCGACTAAATGTGTCTCTTTAGAGTGGAACGGCTTAACTGAATGTTAGAAAGAATGTGGAAGTTTGTTTGCATTATTAATGCAATAGCAGTGATTAGCTTGTCTCCAAGGAGTATTAATAAATGATCAATGAGCTGTAGCTCATTTAGCAAAGTTTCTGATTTGCTCGCTGCAGGTATTGTGTCCCAAAGAGTTATGCTAATATGTAAAGAAACTCTGAAACAAAGGGTATTTTTACAGATGTATGACAAAAAGCTCCAGTTTCAGTTTTCAGAAACAAACAAACACATTTATCTGTCATGAGGAAATAATATGTTATAGTGATTTTTTATAATCATATTTGCTCAATGAATAATGCATCCACTGCCAGTATGAGTTCACTGGTCAGATACCCATACTAACATTGGATGAATGCGTTTAATTCTTTTTCGTTTGACATGATCTTACTCTGTCATGTCTTGTTTGAAGAAAATACCGTACCTGACAAGTGTATGTGTTCCTAAAAGATTGGTTCTATACTTGGTTGTTTTACAAGATAAGCGCTCACTGAAGATATTTTTGTTTTGATTTTAAATAATTAGCAGTGATTGGCGACCACTTTCTTCATATAAAGAACCTGACAAAATATGCAATGGTTTCCTTTTATTACAGGCTCTTGCTTCCGAGCTGGCCCCGAAAACAAGAGTGAACACTGTAGCTCCTGGCTTTGTACCAACACATTTCGCAGATTTTTTGCTGAAAAATGAAGCTATAGTGAGTTATTCATTTCTAGACTCTAATTGATGCATTGTTGTTTGTGCTGCTAAATTCAAAGTTCTGTTATTTTAATAACGACATTTTGTCGATTCAGGTTCGTGTTTTTTTGTTTTTTGTTTTAACGTATTGTTGTCATTAGGAAAATTGTTTTTTCTTTTTGCCTTCAAACATCAGACACCAGCTTGTAATGAAGGTTCATGTTCATTTCTACAGTCCTCTGTAGTTTGGAGATGCATAATACCCAGGACTTAGTACGATGCTTACTTCTTTGCAGCTTCTCAACTTAAAGACAGCATGAAATGATTGATTTTTGGAAGTTTCTTGCTTTCTATCTATTGGAATATGAAATTGGATAACCATCATCATCATCATCATCATCATCATCCTGGCCTTGTCCCAACAAAATGGGGTTGGCTACATAAGTTCTGTTTTTCCATTTGCCTCTATGAAATGCTAGATCTATGTTTATTTACAATTTCTTCGAATCATCTTCAATTGTTCTTTTCTTGTGTCTTTTTTGGTCTTCCTGTCTGTGGCTTTCCTGAAATAGTGATGTAGCAACCTTTTTTTCAATAGGCTTATTATCCGATATTCTTTACCCATCCCAAAGTATCTAAGATGTCATTCTTGTAGCTTATCTGAAATAGAACTCCAAGGTTTCCTTTAATGTTTGTATTGTCTAGTTCATCTCTTCTTGTAATGTATTGCCCAAAATTCAATACCATATAGGATAGCTGAAGATAACCATATAAAATTTTCTTTTTAGTTTTATTGGGATTCTTTTATCGTATAGAACACTAGTTAACCTCAATCTTATTTCTTATATCTTTATCAATTTCACTATCTGATTGAAACATTAATTCTAAGTATTGATCCTCAGTAGCAGAATTGTTTGCAATAAAGGAATTTTTGGCCTTGAATTATCACTTTTACTTCACCATTGTTTCATATATTGTGTCTTGCTTTTACTGATTTTTAACCTTTTGCATTCTAGAGCATCTCTTCACATTTTCATTTTAGAAGCAATATTTTCTTGAGTTGTATTCACCAAGACAATATAATATGCAAATCTTGTATTTTTTTTGTAAATTCATCTATCACACCAATTATTAGGTGTGTGCTAAGTGCAGACCCTTGTTGTAGACCTCTGTTGTGATTAAAAAATTAAATGGGATTCCACAAGTTGCTTTATACATATTTTAAATTACTTTAATATATTTATTACGGGCATTCTTCCTTTGCAAGGCCAAATAATATGCGATCCTTCTTTTTTTTTTTTTGGCAAAATGCATTAATTGATGTTTTTGCATACTCTCTGCATTCGGTTTAGGCAGTCTATCATATGCATCGTTCAACCTAAAATTTGATACACGCTTAGTACTAATATTGGTTGTGGGTTTCTCTCGCTGTTACAGAAAAACGAGATTTTGGAGAAAACATTACTTCATCGGCTCGGAACAACAGGCGAGATAGCTGCAGCTGTTGCATTTTTTGCATCAGATGAGGCATCGTATGTAACTGGAGAAACACTTGTTGTAGCAGGGGGAATGCAATCCCGACTTTGAGACATTGAATTGAATTTTATCCTTTAGGTACGACACATGAAAGTTGTTTGTAGTTGCTGGGAGGAGGCGAAATAAACTACACACATAAACGCTTGGAAAAATTATTATTCGTTTACAAAGGCTTTGTCACAGATGTAACTTTTGGAGAATTGGGTCTAGCTTCCCTCCTTTGACGTGGCAGTCAACTTGTGATCTAAAGATTAATTTAGAATAGAATGAAATGATATTAACCCTAATTTATTTATATAACTTTGATTTAGAAAAAGACCAAAGAAGCCGGAACCAAAACAATCAAGGTCATCCATCCTCCATAGGACATCTTTCGGCAAAAATGATTTAAAAAATCATTTTTGAGATAATTTCACTCTTTAAAATTGATTATATTATTAAGTTAGTTGGTCTCAACCGCCAACGTGCGTTTATTGTGTTTCTTAACCGTTATGAATCTAAGAAATATTCTCATTTGTCAATTCATAAGATTTTTGATTAGTTTTCACAAAAGAATTAAGAATCACCCACTTAACTCAATATCACACTTTATGAATCAAGACAATGAATAAATTACAAACATAATTAATATAATTTTAATTTTGTGCATTTAAGAATGGCATATAATTATTTATTTATTAATTTTTATAGGGGTGGGGTAATTGAAACCATGCATGTACCTTTTATGACACATAACTTAGGTTTTCTGTGAGTTCAAGATATTCGGCATGTAAAAACGGGCTTCTTGTTTTCGGCCAAAAATTCACTTAATAGTGGATATTTTAGATATTATGTCCGCCTGACCGGTGCTGCAGCTAAGGCCCCGCGCCGCTTGAGCGGTCGGTCCAGACCATAAGGATCAGGGCGTGCCGGGAAACCAGTCGACATCTTTCGAATGTCTCTAATTCAGGCGGTTAGTTCCAAAAAGATGATCTTCAGTAACTTTGAACATTGGTGAGAATCCAATGCCCCGAAAACGATCAATTACCAAGTCCCAGCGGTCACTCTGGCCCCGCGACTATTTTGGACTACTTCTTGACGTGCAATCCGTTTTCATTTTGGATTAACAGAACGCCTGATAAAAATAGAAGCCTTTGTGAAAAGTTACCGGCTCCAGGTAAAACAAACAAAATGTAAGGGTGACATGTTAGATTTTATTTATTTATTTATTAAGATGTTTGAATTTTAGATAAAACCATAGTGTTTCCAAATCTATGTAATCTATAGTAATCCATGGAAGGAACAAGTTGTATGTTTATGAGTAGATATGTGATTTGTAAGTCATTATTTCTCTCTCATGTTTGTAGAGGGTTCACAATGTATGGTTTATTTTACTAAAGCATGCCTAGCTATGAGTCGGTACGATGGGTAGTGGGCTAGGTTGGTGCGTAGCACAAATTATTGGTTTGCATGTGAACTTTTGACTAGTTGAAATGAGATGACATGACAACTATCTAGCTTTGACAAATAATAGGTAAAAATGAGGTTGAACGATAAGCTTATTCAATGAGCTATAATATTTATGTTGAAAATAAAATATAATGTAAACTAAGTTGACTATTGCTGTGAATGAATTAAAGTCCTAGAGTAATGAGTATTTACTTCATCAACCTATTAGCATTTGAGATCTCTATTAGAGTGGTGTGACATCAACATGGAGGGTTTGGATGCACAACAAGGTCTTGAGGTTAGATATTGTGTCTAAGGTTGAATGCAACCTCAATGCGTATTGATCACAAGTCTCTATCAAGTTGCCATGAGGATTGCAATAGCATTGCATGTTGTGGTGACTAGTTTCTATTTGTTTTCTTCTAGTTGTGAGGCAATTACGACCTCAATATGACTAGACCATGAATTGAGATCTTTATTTTCTTGTGGACTACGAGTAGATTGTGGGTGTTGGAACTCGAAATAAGTGAAACATAGGTACACCCTTAGATATATAGTCCAATTAAAATGTTATATAACTTAGCATTGCCCACCAGAATTTAACCCATGACCTGAAGCTTCCAAATCAAATGTCTTATCACTAGACTAACACCTTATTGTTAACTACAAGTAGATAGTGACCAAGTTGAGGTTGCGGTCTAAGAAAAATTATAATATAAGTACACCTTAAGATGTATAGTGTAATTAGGCCTTTATAACTTAGCATTGCCCACTGAACTCATGATTTAGAACTTCGAAATCAAGAATTGAACTTATAAGAATGATATAAGTAAATACTTTAGAAAAATCATACAGGAATATAATGATAACTCAAGGATGATTTGAACTAGAAACCTCTTGCGTAACAAACAAGACAATGAGCTCTAATGAGTCGTGTTTTCTTGTGTTTCATTGACATGGGATTTGATCCGTTGACATGGCCTTGTCAACATAGTCTTTATTTTTGCCTATAAATACGTGCTCACTCGCCGTGTTTATGACACCTTTTGTCATAGTTGTAGTGGAGCTCCTACAGTTTTCTTGCTTGAAAGTTGGAATATTTTTCTAAGTGCTTGCAGTAGGAGTTAAAGAGTGTACAGATCTTTATTTGAGCATTATTATACTTGAGCATGATGGTGTGTGCAGCAATAAAGACAAGCTTTTTGATAAACCTTGCAACACTTTGAAATAGATTGATTATTTTTTATGCATTTAGTATTTTATGTAATTTCGTTTAAAGGTTTAAGTAATTAAATAATTAATTATGAAATAAATTAAGCTAAATTAAGCTAGATTAAATAGCAATAAATTAATCACATAAGTACGACCACTTCAAGCATACGCTTGGCACTTGGTAATCCCAATAATGCTTAATGTTTGGTAACCCAATAGCGTTAAATGCGTTTAGGATGTGTATGGTAAATGGCAACAGGAATCTTATGATAGGATTAGTTAAATGTTAGCTAGTTAGATTAAATCAGCAATTGAATTATTATATTCATTATTCTTTATTCTTAGGTGACCTAAAAAATAAAACTTAAAAATGATAAAAATCATATGCCTCAGTTGCACTTAACCATACCTTTGCATTTCACAAGTGTAAGTGGAAAGACAATGATTACAACGATTAAGTTTACTTCCTAAAGACTATTGTACTTAGAAGGCTACAAGTTCATAGAATTCGACTGGATTGCACATGAACGCTTAGTGATTTGTATGGTTGGGCATAGAGTCTACTCGTCGTTCATCATTGGTGCCATTGCTAGGGACTTGTAGTTTGATATGTGCACTAATGAAGCATCAAAGTGTTGCATTGATGGGCCCCTGTCAACATGGTGTTGCCTTGTTGACAGGGCCACGTCAACGTAGCATTTGCTACATTTTTGAGGCCCTGTCGATGTAGCTCCACAATAAAGTCTATAAATATGCACTCATCTGCCATGTTTATGGAAAGTTTGGTCATAGTTGTAGCAGAGCTCTTGTAGTTTTGTCATTTGATACTTAGAATATTTTTCTAAGTGCTTGTAGTAGGAGTCAACAAGTGTACAAATCTTTATTTGAGCACTGATGTACTTGAGCACACCAGTGTAAACAAAGATAAAGACAAGCATTTTGATCAAACCTTGCAATGCTTGGAATAGATTAATGATTTAGTTCTACATTTACCATTTTCATTAATTATGCAATTAATTAAGATAAGTAAGACTTAATTAATTAACTAATTAAGCTAAATAGATTAAACCACATAAGTACAATTGCTTTGAGCATAACATACAATAGTTGGTAATCCCAGCAGCGCTTAACGCTTGGTAACCCAACAGTGTTGTATGCATTCAAGATGTGTACGGAAAGTGGGATTGGATGCCTATGTTAGAATAGTTAGTTATTAATTAGTAATTAGATTAGTTAAATTGGTTAATAAATTGAGTTTCAACTTATTATTAATCATAGGTGAATAAAATATAAAATAATAAAAATTATGTGCCCCAGTTACACTTAACCATACAACTAAGCTTCACAGGTGTAGTTGGGAAGACAATGATCATCATGATTAAATTTCACTTCCTAGAACTAGCGTACTTAGGAACTTAAGGTTTGCGAAATTTGACTGAATTGCGCATGAACACTTGTAATTCGTATGGTTGGGTGTAGGGTGTACTTGTCGCTCATCATTGGTGTCGTCACTAGGGACCTTTAGTTTATTATGTGTGCTATCTAGGACTTATTCTTTAACATCGTTTTAATGAACCCTAAAGTCATATCATACATCAAAATAACTACAACAATTATAAGAAAGCACACTGCATTTCTTGTCTTCTAATACAAGGTGTCTTCTTCTCATAGGAGTAATTCTCTGCACAAGTCTAATGGAGTAAATCAGCATGTGCCTCAGCAATATAGAGTGATATATGATCATCTTGATGAGTATGTACCCAATTTCACCTTCATCCTACACCAGGATGAATTACTACGATGGCAAAACATCCTAGACTCCGAATTCCAGGTTGAACTCCGCAGACAGGCTAGCTGCGGTACCTAGATAGTTATTCTTAAGTCACAGTTCATTGTCTTCCCACCTGGACTAGTATTAGCTTGTCACGTATGGTTTAGTCCAGAGTGAGGTGTATGATGTGTTTCTAAACTAATGCTACTCCCGGAGACAATGGAAAATAATATTAACTAAGCTAAGAGAGAGGGTGAGAGAGAATCTAAGCTAGCCTAAGTGTGATGAGCATCCATCCCTCAATCATCCATACACATCTTGAACCTCGTGCACGACTACCACTGGGATTACCAAGCGTAGATCCTAGGTATGCTACTGGGTTACCAAGTAGTCACACTTAAATGCTTATGATCAAGTCATACTCATTCCACGTTACTAGGAGATAAGGGTGAGAGATATTAACTAAGAAAATAGTAAACAACAATTAAATAATTAATTAATTAAACTAAGTGAATGTTGCAATGATGAAGTAATCTTGATCTTTATTGCTGGTCATGTGCATGTCCAAGTATGTCACACTCGACTAAGGATGTTGTACAATTACAGTCACCACACTGTGGGCATACACTCAGAGATAATTCTAACTCTAAGAAGGAAAACCTGCAAGATTTTGGGTAAGGAACTAAGAACTAACTCCTAAAACAAGGAAATCCACCTATTATTTATAGAAATTGAGGTAGGCTGAGATATCGCGGATGTGATATCGCGTACGTGATATCGCGGTTGCTGCAATATCACAGCTGTGATATCACGACAGCGATATCATAGCTAGAAAATTCATGACTCATCATACCCCCATGACTGAATGAAAACTCATCCTCGAGTTACAGAGAGAATAAGCTCCATTGATTACACAGTAGATAGGTATGGGATTATTGACTGGTGAGAATGGGTTCATGCTGCAGTGTGGAATCGAATCAAAATTGAGACACAACACAGAAAATGCAGAAGAAAATCCTATTGCTATAAAATTGATGGAACTCATGTAGTTCCTAGTGGCGGTGGCTCCTCCATAGGTGTCTTTCCCTTTTCTTGCGCTCTAGGTCTTGGGATTTGATAGCGTTGAAGTATGGCCTGTAGTTTCTCCTCTTGTAAGGCCTTGAGTGCCTTGGCGTGTGTGTAAGTTTGTGCTTATGCCATAGAGGCATCCCTGTCAGCCTTCTCTTTTTCTTCCACCACCCTTTTATTCTCTATCAACAATTTATTAAGTTGTTTGATTCTGAAAGTGTCCAGTTGGTTCTAAGCAATCTTTAGCCCTGTATTCGGATGGTTTAATACTTCCGAAATGGCTTGAATAGATAAATCAATAGTCACACCACAATTGTTAACTGTTGTGCCTTCTTTTTTATTGTACCAAAATTGGTACATTTCCCCTAAGTACCAGGCACCACTTTCAGAGAGGACAGGCCATAACAAGGACCCTTTGAGGTGATCCCTAATGGCCTCTAGAGCAAACTCTATGAAAGGTTTAAAATTTAATTCCACAATCACCACAGTGAATGTGGACCTTTCATGGGTAGCCTAAACACAATCCTGGGATAACTTGAGATGTTGTCCCTGTTCAGGTGCTGCATCAGCTCCTCCTTCTACCTACCTTGATTGTACAGCAGCAGGGTCTTCTTGGTGAATGCTAAATGATTGTTCCTCTTGCTCTGCATCTTGTCTGGCAAGGACTTCTCCTTTGCCTCTCCTAGGACGTTTGATCGCACCTTGAGTAGGACCTTCCTGTTGTCCGCATTTTGGAGCCATCTACAATCACACGGGGCCAATCATTAGTAAGGTTGTTACCAAAGTTAGGTTATACCTTACTACTTGACTTAATAGATTTATACCTTACTACTTGCCTTAATAGATTTACTTTATTTCTATGTGATGTTAATTATTGGAAGAACATGTCCTCGAAAGATTATAATGTTGAGTCCTCTTTACTTAGGTGGTTTCCAAATTTAATTTTCTGGTATAGCCAAGGGGATGAAATTTTCCCTACACTCAACCATACGGATACGAGCGTTTCATGCATGATTTGTTCGAACTCTGCAAACAGGCTAGTTGTGGTACGTAGACAATTATTCTTAGGTCGTAGTTCGCTATCTTCCCACCTAGACTAGTATTAGCTTGTCACGTATGGTTTAGTCTAGAGTGAGGTGTATGATGTGTTTCTATACTAATGCTACTCCTCGAGACAATGGAAAATAATATTAACTAAGCTAAGAGAGAGGGTGAGAGAGAATCTAAGCTAGCCTAAGTGCGATGAGCATCCATCCCTCAATCATCCGTACACATCTTGGACCTCGTGCAAAACTACGACTAGGATTACCAAGCACAGATCCTAGGTACACTACTAGGTTATCAAGTAGTCACACTTAAATGCTCATGATCAAGTCGTACTCATTCCGTGTTACTAGGAGATAAGGGTGAGAGATGTTAACTAAGTGAATGTTGCAATTGATGAAGTAATTATTCCGTAGTAAAGAATAATTATTCAATCTTGTTACATTTATATGAGCATTGGGGAAGCACATTACACCTAGAGTTCATATAGAGATACTGTGTTCGATCATAGTGGCAACAACAATCCTAGTCATGGGGGAAGCCATCCCTAAACTGGAGACACCCTTCGTATCATCCGAATCCAAATGCTTATCTAGTTCAACATCATGTTTCCCCAATTGGGTCAACATACTCTATCTCACCGCATTAGTATTCTCCTCAATAGTATCAGCCCATGTCCTCAACACAACCACCACCTTGTGTATCTTACACTTCTCCTAAATTTCAGCATTCTCATCCTTTCCCTCCTTTTACATTGCCACCAACTGTTCCTGAAGTGTCTACACCATAGCAACAACCCACGAACGCTACTTGTGCTACTATTTCCAACAGCAATGAGAGACCTCCTCAACATTAAAAGTGTCCCTTCTTTAAACATGACCGTAGGAAGGGACAACACAATTCCAAGGCCACTGCATTCTCCAACTCAGCACAAGCCCAACACTGTGGTGCATCCTTGTCTTCAAACCCAACGCCTCGTGTTACTTCATCAGGGCCACTAACTCACACTCAAACAACCATATGGCCCAATGAATACAGCCTTGAAGGATGACATCCTGATCCTTGCATACCATCTTATGGTCCCAAATATCATAGTGGATCAACTCTTTATCCGGGTACCACATCTCATAAATTGCCCCACTATGCTTACTATAACCAAGTGTGTGGAGCCCAATGGGGTAAGTATGATCGAGTCCCAATATTTTCAACATGCAAGGATCCTCATCTTTCATTTATTAATCCTTGCTCCATCAAACTATTATGTAGTTGGGCATCCAAGGGCTTCATGCTAAATATGTTGTGTAGGATGGTGAACAACATTACGAGTTTGCAAAGTGGAAGTGATCCAATGATTCCCTATTCCTGATGTACTAATAAGATGGTGGAGAACCCTTCTTTGGGGGTTTTCCATACAAAGAGACTCCTCTCTTTGACTTCAGTGAAGAAGGTCAAAACTAGAACTTGTAGTCTATGATACATAATCCTAGTTTTGATAAGAACGGATCCCATGACAAAGAAGAATCCAAGGAGGAGAGTCATGATAGGGATGTGGGCAACTAGCATGATCATGATCATGGTTGTGATCATCAAAGAGGAGGTGGTAGGCATCGTGATGGTGCTAGTTCTCCTTCCTCTTCACCATTATCATCCTCTTCTTCCTCTTCTAGCTCTGAACACAAACATAGGGGACATGATCATGATAGAGGTGATCGACAGGACCAAAATGATCGTAGGGATTGTTAGGCAAGTTAAGATCTATGGCATGGGCATTTAAAAAATCCTCGTCATCACGAATGAAGGGGTAGTAGAGGGCATCATAGGCACCAAGGTCGTGGCTACGATGAGCCTTTACTCACTACCTGAAGCATGCCAAACATCATAGAGGCAATGAGAATTCCAACAAGGCACATGAAAGATAGAAGGATCAAGCAATTAGATATGAACAACATATTCAAGTTTGAGGAGGGATGTAAGTCCAATCCACAAAACCATCTTTAGGATTTTCATGATGCCTGTACCTTACAAAACATAGAAAATAACAAGCAAAAGCTTAAGTTGTTTCCCGGGACACTCATCAAAGAAGTAGAAAGCTGGTACTGATCCTTGGAGTCAAAATCAATCCATAGATGGAGCTTAAACAATTCAATAACAAGTATCAAATGTACTCTCAAGTGTCTAATCTGAAAAGGCAGATCCAGGGTTGGAAGCAAGGAACACATGAGTCCTTGGATGCCACCATGGACAGATATTATTCCTAATTACATCGATGCCCTAGCCATGGTTACTCTCAGTAGGAACAACTTTGTATCATCATAGCTGGGCTTTGCTCTAAAATAAGGAGAACTCTTGGGATCTATGCCCAAGAAAGACTATTAGAATTAAGAACCAATCAAATCCAAAGGTTGATCAAGCAGGTAGCAAAAGAAGTAGAGTTGAGTAAATGCTAAAGTGTAGAAGAATACAATTGAGATCCTTCCATTTGTAAGAGGGAGGTCCAATTTTGTGATGGTGAGGAGGAATCATCACTTAATGAGGTGATGAACCAAAAAACCTTGCCAATTCAAAAATTTACCTCTAAAATTTTGGCTAAGGTAGATCAGTTATGGGACTTTATGTATATCAGATTTTAAGCTATTCTAAAAATTGCTAAAGATTTTGAAGAACAAAGTAGTGATTGTGACTGTAGGAGGTGAAAATAAGTTGAATGTGCCAATCAAAGGGGTAAGGGAAAGATTACTACAATAGACAAAGTTGCAGAAACTAAATCAAATGATGATGATGGGTGTGACATCTACTAATATGAACATCTTAAGGGATGTTGCCCCATCATGTCACACTTACAGGAGTCTAGGGCGTATGCTTTGAATCCATGACTAGCAAAAAGAAAAACACCCAGAAGATTGTCTTATCCTTAAGGCAATCCTAGGCAGTTCCTTCAACAACAACAATATTATCCAAGTAAAACTCCATCACAACTGTACAAGTAGTATCAATAGTGGCAGAAACCACAGTTATGGGAGATGCCACCACCAAGGTAGCAGTACCCTTACAGGTAGCCAAATCCATATGAGTATTATGTTCAGTAATCCTTATCTCCATGTGACTCTTCTAGTCATGTTTCTCCTTTCCATCATAACTACTATACTTCCAAATACTATAGAACTCATTCTCCATATTCCAAGAGGGATACCAAATTCCATCCTTATTCTCCTCCTATTCCTGCACTTATTCTTCTACCCTCAATGCAGCTACCGCCTACTCCATCTATGTAGGGTGAACTTCGAGCCTAGCTACAGTAATGCAATGCAAATAGAGTTGTTAATCTAAAATCGGTTAATCAACCAAGTGGTTTAGAACCTCATGCTCATAAAAGATCATTTTTTTGATCCAATAGCCTTACTAAGCCCTCACAAAGTCAGGTAGCTTGTCACCCTACTCCTAACTCATCCTCTACAAACTATTCCATTGAAAACCCTTTAAACCAAATGCCGCCCAAAATCCATACTATTATGCTCACTCATGTTGTACTTGATTGGATCTGGGCTGGTAACCTTTTGATGAGACACGATTTGCATGAGCCACGATATCGCGTTGTCCCCTGCGATGTCGCGTACGCAATATTGCGGTCCGTCGTCAAATCTATAAATAAGAGGCAGCACTCCCCTTATTTCTCATCCTAGGCTTAAAGTAGGGAAACTCTGGCAGTTTGATCACTCCAGAGATAGAATATTTTCCATGTGCTCGCAGTAGGAGTCCCCAAGTGAACGGATCTTTATTCGAGTAGCTTTGTACCTAA
>MNCI01001617.1:0-18123 GCA_015680685.1 Gnetum montanum
ACGATGCCTACGGGAGATTCGAACAACCTCTTGTATTTGTGTTAGCCTTGTAGTGGCCAGTAGGGGTTCATCGTCATCTAGTAAGTTATGCTTTCATGCGTTGGGATGATGTTGCCTTCGTTTATGTTTATAAGAAACCCCCACCTTAGATTGCGTACTCCAATCTTCATTGTCATATAATTCGTTGGTTCTCCAATGAACTGCCTCACTAGATGTGGCATTATTATAGTCTTGTAGGAGAGGCATGGTTGTGAAATTATGTGTGAATTTATATGTGAATTTTTATAATTATTTCTTCCTAAAAGATATATCATTAATTTTTGTACAACGACCTTGTATGATATAACTAATCTAGATAACTAGCACCATCCCCGACAACGACGCCAATGATGAGTGGCGAGGTACCCCTACACTCAACTATATGAATACGAGCATTTCACGTGCGATCCAGTCAAACTCCTCAGAAGGACTAGTTATTGTATCTAGACAGTTATTCTTAGATAACAGTTCGTTGTCTTCCCATCTAGACTAGTGTTGACTTTGTCACGTATGGTTTAGTCCAGAGTGAGGTGTATGATGTGTTCCTATACTACTGCTACTCCTGGGTATGATGGTAAATAATATTAACTAAGCTAAGAGAGAGAGAGAGAGAATCTAAGCTAGCCTAAGTGTGATGAGCATCTATTCCTTAATCATTCGTACACATCTTGGACCTCGTGCACGACTACCACTAAGATTACCAAGAACATGGCCTAAGTACGCTACTGGGTTACCAAGTAGTCACACTTGAATGCTCGTGATTAAGTTGTACTCATTTCACGTTACTAGGAGATAAGGGTGAGATATATTAACTAAGAAAGCAGTAAGTAATAATTAAATAAATAATTAAACTAAGTGAATGTTGCAATGATGAAGTAATCTCGATCTTTATTGCTAATCATGTGCATGTCCAAGTACGTCACACTCGAATAAGGATGCCGTACAATTACAATCACCACACTGCGGGCATACACTGGGAGAGAAGGGTTGAGAGAAAAATTGATGTAAAAAGAAACTTAAATTTACAACTCTAACCACTAATGCCTACCAAATCTGTCTACCTCTTATTTATAGATGAGGAGACAAGTTATGATATCGCGTACGCGATATCGCGGTCAACTAAAATGACAACTCATCATTTTATAAGTGTAAAATAAACATTAGAATAGTTGTCTTGCTAATATAAACTTATTCAAAAAATATGTATATGAAGGAGGATTTTCTTTATACTATTCATTGTTGGAATATGAATGGTCAAGTTTTTTGTTGATCTTCCTATGCGATGGCTTGAAAGTTAAGGTATCTATGTAGAATGGGAAGTATAATATAATGTTGTTACTACCTATTAGAGCATTATTGTTAATTGAGTTAGAGGTCTTACCTTTGCTTCCAAGTTTGGCAACAATGGAGTAGCCTTATGATGGGATCCTTTTCATTGGTGGATCACATGTACCTTGCTGTGTGGATAGGGGTTGTGCTATCAGCCTTAAGTTGTCTTCCCTAAAAAAAAGGGACTTACTTTCTTGAAATAATAGCACTATTTGTATTGGTTTGTGACTTGACTTGACACATTGGCTAAGAACCACTTTCTAATGTTAGTGCATGAGAAACCTCCTTTAGCATTCTTAGTCTTTGGTGTAGGTTATCAAACCACCCTTAATGTAAAAATGAATTAAAATTTGGATTTCGCTTATATTCTTGGCTTTGGGTGTTTGGGGGGGGGGTGTTGGGGGGAGGGGGGTGGGGTGTGGTGTGGGGGGTGTAGTTTGTTGTGGGCATGGTGTGGGAACCCTGACATAATTGTAATATAGGTACACCCTAAGATATATAGTCAAATTAGAACTTTATAACTCAACATTGCCCACTAGAAACCCATGACTTACTTTTTTAAAATCAAGAGTCTTACCACTAGACTAACATCTCACCATCCACCAAAATTAAATTCTAAAATAATTGTAGGGAGGTGTTGTAACCTTGAAATAATTGTAATTATTTAGTTGAAAAGTGCAATATCTCTTATTAGTTCTACAAATGATCATTTTTGTTTTATTAACATTTATCTTCAATTTTGTACATTCAAAATTTTTTTATATTGGATGAAACATTTCTTTTAACCTTGTTTTTGAATTTACAATTAGTGCTACATCATCTACAAAGATGAAAAGATAAACTCTAATTTCTAGGTGTCTTTTTAATTCACTCTTCTAGTTCATTAATAAACATGCTAAATAATATTGGTGAAAGAGAACAACCTTGTTTTACTTCTATATTGTTGTCAAAATGAGAAGATTATGTTGTTTCTTCATCTTTTAATTCAAATAGTATGTCTCTTTATAAAATTTGAATGATACTTAATCAACCAGTATCAACTTGAAGTTTGATAAGTTTGCTTCATAATTGTTCTCTCATAATAGAGTCAAATGCTTTAGCAAAATCAACAAAGCAAATAAATATTTTACCTTATTTTTCCTTTGCTTGTTCAATGCAACTTCTAAGTGTAATAAGATGATCTAGTATAGAGCACTTTATTCTAAATCCTATTTGTGAAATTGCATGTAAATTACTTTTTGAGAGAAATGTTAGTCTTCCTAGGATATGCCCCTCATTTAGCAACATAGCAACCGTATACAAAGTGCAAAAGGGGTGCGAATATTAGGCTTTGAACCCAACACTTGCAAGTACAAAGCTATGCGAGCTAACTAATTGGTCAACGACCTATCCTTGAAAGTGCACATAAATGAAATAAAATGGAATTTTATTACATCCAAAGGCACATAGGATCGATTGGATAGATATTACATTTCATGAATAATAAATATAGACTCTACAAATTGACCAACTACCAATGGGACTATAAAAAATGAATCATATAGGTTTTTGTTGTAACATTATAACACTATCTTAAATGGGTAGTCGCAACACAAGAAAGAAATTCATGTAACTCATCTTCAAGGGTTCCTAATTGGCACAACCTACAAATGCACTCTTCGTAGGGAAGTTGAATCCATCTTCCACTTTCAATTCTAAGATAATGAGATCTTAAGAGAAGCTTGCTGATAGCATTGTAAAACTTGATTGGAATGGTAGTTAAGATATAGTGAGTTTCTACATTTAGTTTATTATATCTAATGTGGTGCAAATAAAATTGTCTCTTGCCTTCCATATTAGATAAATTTTGTGTTAAAACCTTCTACTTGACTAGTTGGTGAATATGCTTAGGATTTTGCTCCATGTCTTTCCAAGAGATATTCTATTTTCTCAATGATTACATCCCTTGAAATTACCAACCACAGTCTCACAAATGCACAACAACTACTTTAGAGAATTTGTCTCACCTTAAGATATGGAGGCTATTAGGGTATGTAATGAATTGGCACAAGGTCTTTACTTTTAGATCTAATAAATCACATTCACATAATAATATTGAGTAAGGTTTTTGCATTTTTACCTTTGACTCATTAAGAAGAAAATTTTTTTTGTACTCTTTCAATATCTTTTCAAAGTTTAACACTAAGTCCGATCCCCAAAATAACACACCCATACAATGTAGTAGGATAGATGATAGTCTAGAAAATTTGTTTTAACAATAAGGTGTTAGCCTAGTGGTACAAGTCTTGGCCTGGTAATCCCAAGTCATAGGTTTGATTCTACTAAGTAGCAGTAAGTTAAGAAATTCTATAAATCTTGGGATGTACCTATGTTTCGATTATTTCGAGTTCCAACATAATGGAAAATTCATTTTCTAATTTTCTAAGTGTAGAGTCCTAAATCCTTGCACTTATTTTTGAAAGTATTTTTTTTTCATCCATCCAATTTTTTTTCTTTTTTTCTTTTTTGAGAATGGTACCCAACAATTTTGCAAATAAGTTAGTAATAATGATCAAATTTTAATTATTTAAATATGATTTGTCTTCTTTTTCAAAAACCATAACTAAAATTAAAGCCTTATCGAGTCTGAATCATAGGATCATCTAATCATCTATTGTTTAGTTAAACCATTTCAAAGTCCTTCATTATGCATTTTCCAAGTTATTGATCTTTTGGTATGTTAAAACCTTAGAAAATGGAGAATGTGGAAAGTGTGTTTGTGTGGTTTGGTAGGACTAGGAAAGAGTGGAGCATGAACAAGAGTAAAACCAAAAGCATGATGAAATCAAGACAATCATGGGCTTCAAAGTGATAAGATAAGTTTGGGAGAAGATGAGAGTTGAGTTGTCAAGACGAGAGCTGGGATGACAAAACAAGAGCTAGGATGCCGATCTAAGATGACACAAAATCTCAACTAGAAAACAAAGTCTACAAGCCAAAGGAAGGTGTTTTAGGATTTTCCAAGATGTTCTAAAAGTCAAAGAAACATCTCAGAGTTCAAAGTGTAGTTGTAGGCTAGACATCCCAATTGTTGCTAGGACATCCTAGCTGGGATGTCCCAAGTGAGACATCCCAATTTTCAGTGGGATGTCCCAATTGCATGAGAGTTATTTTCAGATAAACATCCCTAGCTCGAATGGGACATCTCAACTAGCCATTTCCTAGCCATTGGATGAATTTCAAGGAGGATTTGGAAAGTAAATGGTTGTAAAATAAAGTGGAATTCTTGAAAAAAATATGGGGACAATACAAGAACTATTCATTAAAATATTCTTTATCTACATTAAGTGAATTTGTTGTGATCTTTCTATTGTCTCTATTTTGTAATTAATATTTTGTATTATAAGGTTTATTGCAAGAAATTTTTAAAGTTAGTCACATTCTCTCATTGATTCTTTTTCTATCTTTGTAGCCCTAAGGAGTTAATGTGCTTCTTGCGAGAAGACATCTTGTCATCATATTAGAATCTTGTAGGGTTGAATGTGTTTCTAGCGAGAAAACACTTCGTGCGAAGCTCACATCATTGTAAAGGTTATGGTATCCTTTAAACCACATTTTTGAAAAAAAAGAGTTTAGAGATGTGCAAGGATTCTATCCTCTAAGTGTGTAAGTACCCAAGTTGAAGAACCACGTAAATTTATGTGTGCTTTGATTATCTTGGTTGTTGAAATTGGGAAACTTATTCATCCCCCCTTCTAAGTTCTCGATCCTCAAGTGGTATTGGAACCCAAGATTCTCTACTTTGTAGCTTTAACTTCTCAAGGGTGAACAATGGAAGGGGCATCTAACACCAAGCCACCAATGATAAATGGATTCAAATTCATAAATTCGAGAGCTAAATTGATAAGATTCATCGAATTCATCTTGGAGAGCTACATTCAGTTCATTTACCATAAAGGTAAGGCAAGAAGTAAGCAATGTACATTTTTTGACCATAATAATTCCTCTATGCAATTTTGGACATGTGATGGAAGAGGCCATATGGCCTCCAAAAGATTTTGTACTTGTAGGTTGCATGAAAATAATTTTAGTAAAGAAATAAGAACTATCAACATCAATACTAAGTGGAATGAAAAGGGAAAAACTAGGTATGCATCCAAAGACTCTCATTATTTGTGTCTTGCTTTGGAAAATCAAGAATTCATTAATGATCCAACTTCTTATGGTGAAACTAAAGAAGATGAGATTACTTTGGAAGAAAGATATGAGTTACTTTGTAATGAGGTTATTGCATTTTCAAATTTATGTTTTAAGATGAAAGAGATCTTGCATGATAAGGAAATAAAAATTGCAACTCTTAATTCTAAATGTTTATATCTTAAGAAAGAAAACTCAGAGCTAATGGGTAAGGTTAAAAAGTTAACAAGTGTTGTTGAGCAAACTAATAAGAAATTATTAAATGAAAAGCTCAACTTTAAAAGACACATTGAAGAGAGAGGTCAAGACCAAATACATATACACATCAAAGCATTATCATCAATTTTTGAAAATTTAAAGAAATATTCTCCTAGGTTTGATAATGTAGTTAAATATAAAAACATAAGTGGCTTCTATTGTGGGAAAATTGGACATGTTCAGGCCTATTGTTATTTATGGTTAAAATACGACACTTGATATTTTCCAAAACAACCTAGAAAAGGTGCTTTGCAGGAAAAGAAAGTTTGGAGGCATAAAGAAAAGAGCTCTAAATAAGGAATGATTGTATAAGTTGCACTCTTTGCTATTAAAATAAGCACATGGTACATTGATAGCAGTTGTTCAAGACATATGATAGGGAACAAATCTCAATTTGTACACTTTTTAGAATAGAACTGTGGAGACGACATGGAATCTCCAATCAAAGGTATTGGTACCATTGGGGGTAAAGGTAAAGGTCAACCTACTGTTAATCAAGTATTTTTAGTTGATGGATTAAAACATAATATTCTTAGTGTTAGTCAACTTTGTGATTCAAATTTTAATGTTACTTTTTGATGAGGGGCTAGGTACCCCTACGCCCAACCATGCGAATCACGGGCATTCACACATGACTCAGTGTAATTCCATAGATTGTAAGCACTTAACATACACTAGACCTTTAACCAGCAAAACTCTTTGTTAGAATGGTCGTTGTCCTCTCAACCTCACTTGTGTTGTTCTGATTGCGATGGTTAAGTGAGATTGAGGCAACTAATTTTGATGGCTTTTTACTTTGTCTTTTGGTGTCTAATTAAGGTATGGAAAGTGAGGAATGAAATATTATCTAATCTATAATTATCCTAATCTGTATCTTAACTATTCCTAGCATAAGTATCCGATCCCATCTTCCAGGCACGTCCTGAGCATCCCCTAACCAGTACTAGGTTACCAGACGTTAAGCGTCACTGGGCTGCCAAGCGTTGGGTTTACGTTCGAGATGGTCGTATTTATGGTTCCTACAAACTATAAGGGAGCAAGAGCGATTACAGTATTAATAACATAAACTCAAATGAATGATTAAAGCATATAAATATTAAACTATAGATGCATCGAAATGGCTAAGTCCAAATGCTGCAAGGATTTCTTGAAAAGCTCGTCTTTATTGCTGTTCACGCCAATGGGCTCAGATACATCAGCGCTCGAATAAAGAGCCAGACATCTTTCTTACATCTACTGCGGGCACTTGGAAAATATTCTAACTCTCGTGGAAAAAAACTGCAAGAGCTTCGCTACAAATGACAAAAAGGTACCTAAGAGTGGCGGGAGGCCACTTATTTATAGGCCGAAATAGGTGTTGCGTAAATGGGGCCACGTTGACGCATGGAAAGATGCGTCGATGGGGCCGCGTATACGTGGCCACATATACGGGGTCCCGTATACACGGCCTAGTAGACGCAGCAACCATTAAACACTTCATCACTTTTTTAAAATATTTTTGTAAAGTCAAAGATTTTCTATTTGAAAAAGTTATTATAGAAGGTAACAAAAAGGAAAATGTTTATACTACTGTGTTTGGAGATAATCCTAAGCTTGAATCTAAGTGCTTGATCAGTAGTATAGATGATGTTTGTATGTGGCATAGGAAACTAGGTCACATAAACAAAGACATTCTTCAAACCCTTGTCTTGAAAGAGATGGTTCGAGGGTTGTCCAAACTTAAGGATTTCACTTTAAATATTTGTGAAGCTTTTTAGAAAGGAAAGCAAACAAAGGTAAGCTTTGGTAAGAAAAATTTCATCTCTACCTCTCATCCTTTAGATTTACTTCACATGGATTTGGTTGATCCTTCTTAAATTCTTAGTTTGGGAAAGAAAAGATATTTTTTGACAATTGTTGATGATTTCTCTTGCTTAACTTAAGTTGCCTTCTATATCACAAGGATGAAATTTTTGATCATTTTATGAGAATTTGTGATTAGATACAGAATGAAACAGGTTATGGTATCAAGGTCATTAGAATTGACAATGGAGGAGAATTTAAGAATGCTAAATTTGAACAATACTATCAGATGAATGACATTCTACATTAATTTTCTACCTCTAGGACTCATCAATAAAATGGTATTGTAGAAAGAAAAAATAGGATCTTGAATGAAGTAGAGAGAATCCTTTTTAATGAAAAAAATTTTCCTTGTCGCTTTTGGACTGAAGCAGTCAACACTGCTTGCTATCTCTCTAATAAATTTCTAATAAGAAGATTCACTACTAAAACTCCTTATGCATTATGGATTGGTAGAAAGACGTGTTGGTTATTTTCATGTTTTTGGCTTAAAATGTTACATTATTAATGACAAAGATGCCTTGAGAAAATTTGATCCCAAAAATGATGAAGGAATTTTTCTAGGATATTCAACTATTAGTAGGGTTTATAGAGTTTTCAACATAAGAACTAATACTGTAGAGTAAACTATCAATGTTAAAATAGATGATAGTGATGGTTCTATTCCACAATCTAATGATGATGAAGTTTCTATCCAAAAAATATCTAGCACTTTGCAAGTACATATTGATAAATATTTTGAAATAGGAAGTGAGCATGAGGATACTTCTCCAACTTAGCCCACAATGCCTAAATTTCATAGATCACATTCTCTCAATAATGTTATTGAACAAGTAAAAGACAAAATCCAAACTAGAAGCCAAACAAAAGAAATGTGTGCTTATCTTGCCTATCTTTCACAACTTGAACCCAAAAATTTTAAAGAGGTAGAATCAAAGAAAGGATGGATGTTAGCCATGCAAGAGGAACTAAATCAATTCACTAGAAATGGTGTATGGGAATTAACTCCTAAACCCAATCACAAACAAATTATTGAAACTAAATGGGTTTCTAGGAACAAAACTAATGAAAATGTCAACATTATTAAGATCAAAGCCAGGTTAGTTACCAAAGGATACAATCAACAAGAGAGAATTGATTTTGATGAAACCTTTGCTCTTGTGGCTAGACTTGAATCTATTAGACTTCTTTTAGCCTATGCAAGTGTTAAAAACAAAAAGTTGTATCAAATGGATGTGAAGAGTGCTTTTTTGAATGGAACTATTCAAGAGGAAGTTTATGTTAAGCAACCTAAAGGATTTATGGATCCAGTTCATCCAGATTATGTTTTCAAACTAAAGAAAGCTCCCTATGGGCTCAATCAAGCTCCTAGAGCTTTGTATGATAAACTTTCACATCATCTCATATCTAATGGTTTCAAAAGAGGTAGGGCAGATGTTATCTTATTTCTTAAGCATGAAGGTAAAGATTTACTTATTGTGCAAATTTATATAGATGAAATTATATTTGGAGCTATTAATAAGCTTTTTGTGCAAGAAATTCTTAGATCTTATGCAAACAAAGTTTGAAATGAGCACGATGGGAGAACTTTATAATTTCCTTGGCTTTCAAATCAATCAAGCAAAAGGTGGAACCTTCATTTGTCAAACGAAGTACATCAAAGATCTTTTACATAAATTTAACTTGGTAGATGTGAAGGAAAAAACTACACCTATGGCTACAAACTTCAAACTTACCAAAGACGATCAAGAAAAGTTTGTTGATCTCAAGGTCTATAGAGGTATGATTAGTAGTTTACTCTACTTAACAGCTAGTAGGCCTGATATCGCCTTGAGTGTTGGAATTTATGCCAAGTATTAAGGAAATCCCAAAGAATCACATTTAAAAGCTATTAAATGAATTTTTCATTACTTAAAAGGTACTATTGGTTAGGGACTTTGGTATTCAAAGGACTCCTTACTTGATCTTGCCAAGTATTGTGATGTAGATTGAGTAGGTTGAACAAATGATTGTCAAAGCACAAGTTGAAATTGCTTCTTTCTAGGAAAAAGTCTCATGTCTTGGGTAACAAAGAAGTAAACATCTACAACACTTTCTACTATAGAAGCAAAATAGATTTCCGCTAGAAGTTGACGTGCACAAATTTTATGGATGAAGGAAACTGTCAAGGATCTAGGGATCCAATCAAATTCCACACCTATCTTCTATGACAATAGTAGTGCTATCAACATGATAAAGAACCCTATTCAACATTTTCATATAAAACATGTTGAAATTTGTCATCATTTTATACGAGAACATACTCAACTTGGACATATAAAGCTAGAATACATTGGGACAAACAATCAATCTACTAATGCATTAACCAAGCCTCTTGATGAATGACAATCAATTGCCTTGTGTAAAGACATGGGGATAGGACCTTGTCCTATTAGGTAAGCAATTTTTTATAATTCTTTTAAAATAAAAATAAAAATACAAAAATAAATATATAAAAAATTTCATACAAAAAAAAAAAAAAAAAAGCTTTCTAGCATATGTTTAGGGGGAGGAGTTTCCCTAGGAAGACTTCTTTTTGTTAATGCCTAAAAAGGGGGAGTAAGTTATGCTTTTATGTTATGTTTTATGCTAACCCATTTTCCAAGTTTTGGACATTACCAAAAAGGGGAAGATTGTTGCCCTTTTGTTATGTTAAAACCTTAGAAAATGGAGAATGTGGAAAGTGTTTTTGTGTGGTTTGGAAGGACTAGGAAAAAACAAAGCATGAACAAGAGCAAAACAAAAAAGCATGATGAAATCGGGACAATCATGAGCTTCAAAGTGATAAGATAAGTTTGGGACAAGACGAGAGCTGGGATGTCAATTTAAGGTGATACAAAGTCTCAATTAGAAAGCAAAGTCTACAAGCTAAAAGAAGGTGTTTCGGGATTTATCGAGATGTCCCAAAAGTTAGAGAGACATCTTAGAGTTCAAAGTGTAGTTGTAGGCTAGACGTCCTAAATAAATAGGAGATGTCCCAATTGTTGCTACTATGTCCCACCTGGGATATCCCAAATGAAACATCCCAATTTTTAGTGGGACATCCCACCTGCATGAGAGTTGTTTTTAGATAGATGTCCCTAGCCATTTCTTAGCCATTGGATGAATTTCGAGGAAGATTTGGGAAGTAAATGACTATCAAACAAAGTGGAATTCTTTTAAAAAAGATGAGGACAATACAAGCATTGTTCATTGAAATATTCTTTGTCTACATCAAGTGAATTTGTTGTGATCCTTCTATTCTCTGTCTTTTGTGATTAGTATTTTGTATTGTGAGCTTCATTGCAAAGGATTTGTAGAGTTAGTTACATTCTCTCCTTGATTCTTTTTCTCTCTTCAGAGCCCCGAGGGGTTGATGTGCTTCTTGCAAGAAGACCTCTTGTGAGCTTGTTGGGACCTTGCAGGGTTGGGTGTGTTTCTAGTGAGAAAACACTCCATGCAGAGCTCACATCATTGTGAACTAACTCTTCACCACATTTTAATAATCCAATATATAATCCTTTTGCATTTATCACTTTTCTAAAAGCTACTTTCTTAATTCCCTCCACTTCTTCATCATAAGTAAGCTGGAAAATATATAGAAATATATATAGAAATATGCAGCTAGTTATATTATTTTGAAAGAGATTTTTGTAAAACCTAGAATAACTTTATTTCTATTTATAGCATTTTCTATTATTATTTTGATACAATTAAGAAAATATGCGTAGAAGGATTACCCTTTTATTTAAAAACAAAAAGGCAAAATATTAAACATACCAATCTCCCTTTCCCTTATTCATGACACTTAATACGGTTATAAAGTTTACCATAAGACTATATCCCTAGATCCGTGTTTAAAGATAACATTAGTGGTCGTAATTCAAAATTAACTTCAATGGCTGGCAATATAATTGTGAGAAATCTGGAAAAGAGAGAGACGTTAGTGTGACGCCGACATCTTTATAAAATCACCGACATCCTCGGAACATACCAGTAACGGTCGAGAGGTATGCAAAGCGATGAAATGGCGCGTTGCGTAGCCCTGGAGCCCCGGAAAAGCTGAGTTTCGGTCAAGGGACGACGCGGAGATCTTCAAGTTTGTTGCTACTTTGTTGCTTGTTATGGTCTCGCTACCCGTGATTTTCCTTTCTAAATCTTTTGTAGTCAGACCTTTTTTCCTGTATTCATGAAGGTTCTAACTAGACTGGAGCGCTCCGCGTTTGGTTCTGAAATCGATGCTTCTCACCAAAAGAGAATTCAGGGAATTCAGTCTCGGATTCTCAGAACCAGGCTTTGGCTGCCGCCAACATTGAGGAAGATGTGCTAGCTCAGAAGGACCAGGGTTCCATTTGATGGAATGCTATATGTTGGGCCACTGTTTCCTACGAGAATGAAACAAGGGCAATTCGGGGAAAGAAACATGTCGCAATTGCCCATGAACTTGAAAATTTGAGGGACCGGATAGCGAACATTCAAGTACGACGGTAGCAAATACAGGTATGTGATAAGCTTCCCTAGTTTATTTTTTACGCAAGAAGTTCGACGAATTGTACATAGGGTTAACATTTAGGGTTAGTATTCAAGGGATAGATGCGACAGCACATTTCAAATCTTTGCTGCTTTTATTGCTGTCATTTAGATATCATGTTGCTCGTGTTGGTCGTAGTCAGAAGTTGCCTTTTACTCTTTTAGACATTCGGAGTTCTTTTGTTTTTGTGGGAGAGGAACTCCAAACAAGGAAATCTCTGTTGTATGATTTGTCCTTAAAGCGTGTTTAAATCTTATGAGTCTACATGACTATTCTGAAATTGGTGTTGCTTCTTGTTGTTGCCTATGGGCACCCGTCCCTCTTGGTTTGTTTAGAGTGTTTCTCATGTGTATTGGGTTCGTGGATCTCTTTTGAATATAGGCAAGTTGCATTTGGGTTTTTAATTTCCACTCGTTTCTTTAGCTACTTCATTATTTTTTGAAAATCAGCTACTACTTCTTTAAGCTATCAGCTGAGGATCCATCGGTCGTCTTCTTCTAATGATGAGCTTTCATAATCACCATAATCTTTTTCATCTGATGCGCTATTCTCATCAAATATTTTGTTGCTGCCAAGCTACTATTTATTAACATCTTATGCACCTTATAAAATGTTATTACTATCCTCTGCTACTGTCTCTGAAAAGCTGCTAAGGTCATTTTCATCTTTTGCTAACGAGCTATTCTCTTCTTGTCCTGTTTGTGCCTTCAGGATTTCTACCATGAATAACCTCAGCAAAGGCAATAAGGGATTTCAACTCGGTTGAAGAAGAATATTCAAAATTTAATACATAATAGCCCATGGTAGTAAGCCGTCTCTCTACCACATAACAACCTGGATTCCTGCTAACATCTCTATCAGAGAAACATGCATTTGATGACCCAGTCCTTGCAGCAACTGCTGTACCCTAGCTTGAAGTCTGGAACACTCTTGCTTTTTCAATTCCTTGAGCGGTTTTCTTTCCTCTTTTTTCTCATCATTTTGACTGTTTTAATCCTCATCCTTTCTTCCAATTCCCTTTGAAAGAAATATGAACGGTTGTGGACAACAAACATAATCATCCTTAAAAATGAGGTACAATAATTTTCTTAATAGAAAATTGAAATTCAGAGACTAAAATAGTTGGGTGCCATTTCTAACATGGAATAACTAATTCTACATAACATGGACATAGCAGCCAACCATTTTGAATTCAGGGGCTTCCTGTATATTATACTGTGGTTACAATTCCTTCTTTTTTTTTTTTTGGTGCAAGAGTTCATGCTGACAATACGTCCTGGGACAGATAACGATGTCTTTCCATCCTTATTCAATATTTCCATTATTGCTTTGCTTCTTGTCAAGCTCAAGTTCGGATTGAGCATTTGAGTGAAATGCATACAGATTTGTCAAACATTAAACACCTTCAGGGTTCGGTTGCAGTGTGCGGTTAATTTCTTGCTTCCCTTAGCTCAGCTGGATGGTTAAGCTTATTTGTTGAGTACAACCTGATTTTGTCAACAAGCTCACAGTTTAAAAATCCTATTTGCAAACATCTCAGAAGACATCAACTGTTTTCTAATTCCAAATCCTCTCCGTGTTATGGTTCTAGTGACTCCTCTAACAATAGCAAGGGATGGGCCACAGGGGACTCCATTTGGTTCTATTTTGTATGGCAGCCTGGTTGCTTTAGTTTCTGATTCCAATGCTATGTCTTCAACGGGTTTCCAATAGTTTCATGACCTTCATCCTGAAATCTCTGTTATGAACATCACATGCCACTGCAATTGTTTGAAGCACAAATGGCTTCCATGATATAGGTCCATTAAAAATGATGTCTCTGTTCTCATTTAATGCAGATACAAGGAGAGCTGATGCTGCGGCTGTTGAGGATTTAGGCACAAGTTCTGATGTGTCCAACACGGCCTTATAACGGTAAGTACACAGAGTTTAATAGATTAGATCAGTCTCTTTAAAAGCATCTTCATCAACTACTACTGCATTCTTAGCTACTAATAATCAAAGTGGGAATTTGGTTATTTCTTAATAACAGAAGTCTTTGCTGCCCAGATTTCACCTCCCATAAAAATCAACACAGAGTTTCTTATGGCAGAGCTATCAGAAACAACAGGGGAAAGGCTTATAGACTTTAGCTTCCTTACCAAGTATGAAAAAATGTTTTTGGTTTTTAGTGTTTTCATAGTAATTGCAAGACGATCATTCCTAGCAATAGAGCATTCAACACTTCTGTTTTTTAGGTTCTGCTAAACCTCAAAAACAATTTCTAAGCAATGGTCCATTGGAATGAAGAATAACTAACAATGTTCATTTGTAAGTTCTGTACGAAATGATTATGTTTTTCTCTGTTAGAATGCCTTTCAGATGCATTAAAAATTTTTAGAATTCCCTTACTGTAGTACTTTGTGAATTTTGCCAACCAGAGGCAGGCATAGACATCCTCCAATCCCAGCTACTTAATAACACAATTACCAAAATTTTCTAAATTGTTTATACAATGATATTTTATCTTCATATATGGTGCCAGTTGGTTGTAAAAGTTGAATACTTTTTTATCCTTCTCGTTTTCGTCTTTCTTGTTAATATATTGATTCAAAACCTTGAAATTCAAAAAGCCTAATTCAAAACCTTGAAATTCAAATGCATTTTTGCCATTTCCTGATTCAATCCTAAAAGTACTTAATCTTTGACAGTTTCAAAATGAATTCAGAGTTCTGGCTGTATTGGCCTACCTTTGAAAATTAGCCTTGCTTATAATATGTCATCCAAACTTTTAGTAGACTTAAAAATTTCTTCCAAGGAAGAAGAAGCCAATTTCCTAGAAGTTTTAAAATTTCCAAAAAGTGCTTGCTAGTTCATCCAAACAAATGGCCCAACCTCATCAAGATTCCACATTGTCATGAGTGGATCCATAATCATATAGACGTGAGAAGTATGAGGAAGTACCAAGTCATGGTCATTAAACTTGTAATAAATTTTAGTTTTGAATTTCATCATGTTCCTAGGTTTCTAAGCATGTTGACTTGGATGAATTCACTTTCAGTTTCATTGAGTTTTCCTAGAGTTGTACTAATCTTGTTTTCTTTGAGTTGCATTAGTCTTGTAGCTAGTTGCATATATTTCTTCAGCTATGATAATGAAGGAAGAATGAGAATAGTATCAGTATTTTACAATTTTTTATTTTTTAAAGACAACATCATTCATCCACTTAAATGATGTGTTTTGAAGGAACTATAAGAAAGGTCAAACTTCACACTAAGTCTGCTTAGTTGATTCATTTTCATAAATCTGTTTAGTCATTTCGCAAAATATCCAATGAGATATTAGCTTAGTAATCTTAGTTTGGTAACCCTAGGTCATATGTTCGATTATAGTAGGCAATATTAAGTTGTAAAATTTTAAAAAATTTTGGAAAAGGCATTAGGAAATTGGTTTGATAAATCCAAGTGGTCCTAGTGGATGTAAGTTAAAAAAACTTCAATTTTAGTTTCAGTATTTGGTTCTATGACAAATAGCCCACATTTACTCTAGGTTTAAAGAACTCAAACATCTTCCAAAGCATGATAGTTTTGTTGATTTGGCTTTTTCAGTAAGTGCATGTATATTTGAATATTTCAATGATGTACATGCTTTTACATTGATTAGCTAAATAAATGTAAATTTGCAATGAAATTAATAGATAAAAGTGCTTTATTTTTCACTTGTAAATTACCTTGTTATGAATGCAAAATGAGAAAACTCTTATTTTTGTTAGATAAGAGAAATGAGAAAAGAACATTGAAAAACAAAAAAACACATTGTGGACATTTTAGACATAGGTATTAAAAGCCCCTCGTTCTAAAAGGTGGAGGTTAGATCATGATACAAACACAAACCAATAGTAAAAAAATAGTATAAATTCAATTTAACAATGAAGAATGTTTTTCAAAAGTCAATTTTAAAATACTAATCATTGTTTGGTCTTGTAGTTGGTGCAAGTGTGTATTGTTTTGAAAAACATAGTTTGATTCTAGATAACACCTGTAATGATTTAAGATAGTGAGATATTGGTTACATGGTTAGAGCATGTGGCTTGTGGTTTGCAAGTTACAAGTTTGATTCCAAGAGGTATGTTGAGACATGTGCTAGTTGATGGCATAGCAAAAGCATATGTTTAGGGCCTATGGTGTTAGGTAGATAATCAACCATAGTAATAGTAAGTCATTGTCAATTCCTTTGCCTACCTTAAAATAGGTGCTAAAAATCACATGTTCCACCTTAATTTTAAAGTTAACATTGAATAAATTAATTTTAAGGTTTCCTATGGAGAATGATGCCAAATTGTAGATTATTAAATATAGATATTAGTAAGTGTATTTAAAATGTGGGAGTCAACAAATGTAAACAAATATAAAGAACTTAAATTAGGTTGAAAAGCTTGCATATTACCATTGAACAAGGCTATAGAATTTGAGATATCAATACTCTAAAGGTAGAGAAATCTATAAAGTTGTTTTGAAACAATAGTGTTTAAATATGAATGGACATATGCCATTGCAAGTAGAATGACTGCATTGCAATTAGGCTCATTGAGTGCATGAGAAATTTAATTATTAAGAGAGAAATTTACAAGTATATGTTGGTATGGTTGATACAAGTTAAGAAGTGACATTACACATTTAATTATTGAAATTGAAAAATTAGAAATTTAAGAAGAAGAAAATCCAAAACAACAATATTGAAATACTGAAGGACAAGTACATGTTGATGTAACTCAAGAACAAACATTAATTATTAAATTATAGAAAATAAAAAATTAGTAATTTGAGATTAAGAAAATCCATAAAATGTGATAGGAAATAACAAATTAGAGTACTATTAGTGAATCTCAATAGTTATTACAAGGCATTCCAACTAGGATTAGTAACAATGTATACATAATTGTGTCATTTTGTCTCTATTTCAACATGCTATTGAACTAGCTTATTTGAACATGCTATTGTGTGATGTGGAATGATAAGTTGGAACCATGGTGCTTCACACATTTAGTTCTTGAGATGAACAAGTTAACAAGTACATGTTGGTGTAGTTGATACAACTTAAAAAGTGACATTTATCATCCAATGTGACTATAGAAATTGAGAGATCAATATGAAAGAATAGAGAAATCAATAAAATTGGTGTGAAATAATATTGATGATGTATGAAGTTTGTGTGGCATTTCAAGTAGAATAACTATGAATTGTAATTAGTCTAGTTGAGTGCATAATAAGTTTAATTTTAAAGAGAAAGAAATTCACAAGTACTTGTTGTGGTTGATACAATTCAAGAAATGTTATTACTTATTTAATTATTAAGATTGAGAAATTAGAAATTTAAGGAGATGAAAATCCATGCAATGTGATATGAAACAAGAATATTGAAGTACTCTAGGTAAATTTGAATGGTTAGTATGAGGCTTTGCATCTAGGATTACTATTGATGTAGTTTAACTTTAGTTCTTACAAGTAAGAGTAAGTTGACAACATGTAGTAATATAGTCTAACACTAGTTATAAAAAATGTAATCAATTTGTATCTGTAGGAAAAGGTGATCGACAAGAAGTCCAAATATTTGTAACTAATAGAATGAATAACTAAGGTTGAGGATGTACTATTGATTATTGAGCAATTAATAGTTAATAGAAAATAGTGTAGTTAAAGGAAACAATATTGCAAGTGAGATGGAAATAAAATAAAGGTTTAAAATGAGAGTAAGGAATTAGAATTGGAATTATTAAGATTGCAATTCAATCTTGAATTCTAGGAGGAAGATGTTGACAAATAGCTAAGGTAGTTGAGATTAAATTATTGGTGCGACAATGTACTATATGAATATTGATGAGACGCGATATGCACAAGCCGCGATATCACGGTCCGCCGCCAAATCTATAAATAAGAGGCGGCACTCTCCTC
>MNCI01001625.1:4225-48377 GCA_015680685.1 Gnetum montanum
CATGCAAATGATAAATAGTAAATAACAATAAATAAAGTCCTATTTAGCCTATTCCATACACTGCAAGGTTTATCCAAGAAGTTCATCTTTATTTCCATACACAAACATGTGTTCAGGTACAATATTTACTTGAATAAAGGTCCGTTCACTTTGGAACTCCTACTGTGGGCACATGGAAAATATTCTATCTATGGATGGATCAAACTACCAGATTTTCACTATGGTCTAGGCCTAGAATGAAAAACAAGGGAGAGCCGCCTCTTATTTATAGATTTGGTGGCACATAGCGATATAGTGGGGGAAGACGAGATATTGCGGCCCATGCGATATCGCGTCCCATCACCATGAGTTCTCCAAGGAGAAGCTAATGTACCATATCATATATGGGCTACATAATGAAACAAGGGAGACCCTAGGGATGTATGCCCAAGGTCAATTATATGAGCTATGAACCCACCAACTCCAAGAGCTTGTTAAGCAGGTAACAAAAGAAGAAGGGGAGTTAGCTAGATGGGAGAATGTTGAAAAATCTCAATGGGACCAAATTCTCAACTCAAAAAAGGTCCATAATCTGAAAGAGGAGAAATAAACTCATCTCAAGGAGGTGGAATCATCTTTTCCAACACTACAATCATTGGATGAAATTGAGGCAAAGATCAATAAGATGATGGAATGGATGCATAAAAAATGTAGAGAGTATGCCAACATTATTGGAGATAGAGTTATAACGAACCAAGAAGTAGGAGAAAATATACTTAGAAAATTAGAAAGAAGGGTTGAAGAGAATAAGAACTTAATTGCCAATTATACGTATCAATGCAAAATTTTCTTGTACGATCACCCCAAGGGCCAATGTCCAATCTTGTCACATTTACATGACCATTGGGGAAGATTGTTGCATCCAGATTTTGTACAGAGATACTGTGTTCAATCACAGTGGCAACAATCCCAGTCATGGGGGAGGCCACCCCTAAACTAGTTAAACCCTTCATACCATCCGAACCTAAGTGCTTATCAAGTCCAACATCCTGTTTCCCCAACTAGATCAACATACTCTATCTCATGACATGATTATTCTCCTCAATACTATCAACCCATATCCTCTTCACCACCTTGGATACCTTACACTTCCCCTCAATTTCAACATTCTCATCCTTCACCTCCTTCTACATCACGACCAACTATACTAGAAGGTTTTCCACTACAACAACAACCCACAAATGTTACTTATGCTACTACTGACAACAATAGTGGGGAATCTCCTCAACACCAAGGACACCCCTTCTTTTGGCATGACTGTAAGAAGGGACAACATAATTTTGAGCCCACTACATCTTCCAACTTAGCACAAGTCCAACACTATGGTGTAGCTCCCTCCCTGAATCCAATGCCTCATGTTACTTTCTCTAGGCCACCAACCAATACTCCAACAACCATACGGCCCAATGAATATAGCCACATGGGGGGACATGTTGATCCTTGAATACCATCTTACGGTCACAAGTACCATAGTGGATCAACTCCTTATAAATTAACCACATCTTATAACTTGCCCCACTATACCAACTATAATCAAGTGTGTGAACCCCAATGGGGTAAGTATGACCAAGTCCTAACATTTCCAACATGTAAGGATCCCAATTCTTCATTTATTAATCCTAGCCAAGCTCAACTATTTAGTTATGGGGGATACCCCCCATTCTAATAACGAGTAGGATTAATAAATACTTTTCATTTTCTTTAATTTTGAAATTTTTTGTTTTTCATTTTTTTACTTTTCAGTTTATTGTTTTGTCTTTTTGTCTTTTTTGTCTTTTTTTTTCATTTTATGAGTAATCTCATCTATGAATAAAAAATTGATGTGACTCATTGGTTGAGGTGTTATTCTATGCTATCAAGTCTTAGGTGATTAATTATTTGGATAGCAGGCCCACAACATTCACTCCTGCATTCTATTAATAAGAGGTTTCACTCTGGGTACAGTGATGCTCCTAATCATTAAAACTTAAAGTAATTTTGTGCTCATTATGCCTAGAGTAAAGAATGATGGACCAAGAAGAAATGGTTAGGGTGTGACATCAAGGGGACTTGTGGATTCTCTTTGGTAACATTTGTGGGAGTTATCATGCAACTTGGTTGTACTAAGATCCTTGTGGATCTAATGAAAAATGGAAGTAAGAGTAATCAAAAGGCACTTAATCAAGGAAAAATAATGCTATTCTAGGGGGTCCCATTGGAAAGACATGTACCCATGCTTGAAGGTAGGTAGCTTCTTTGGATTAAGAATTCAAAAAAAAAGAGCAAGAAGAGTGTGCCAAAGTGGCCACACAAAAAGAAAAATAAAGAGAGATCAAGATCAAAGTGTCCGCAAACCAATTTCAAATCACTCCTCCCTTGGAAAAAACACCAAGTGATCGTACACCTTGCTATCACGATGCTCTTATTGTTGTCTATCATTGGGATGACACAATGTGATGTCACTGATTAGAGGAATGGACTTGGTCTTGATTTTGGAGTGAAAGGTTAATGACGAATTAATCATACCCTACACATAGGAATTCATTATGCCTTGAGTCCATCACCTCATGTCCCGATTTTTGCAGTCCCTTCTACAATTCACCTCACCTCGCTATTCGTATAATTATGCCTTGTGACTTGGGTAGCATGGAATTCACCTCTAATCGCAGTGATATTTACATGTGTGGGTTTTGTGAAATTAGTGTTGATTGCACTTAACCCTTCTAGTGCTCATGGACATTTTAAGATGTGGTTATGCAAGGGCATTATAGGTAGGAACTTGCTTTGGGGAGGATCCACTTGCATAATCCATGTGATTACACTTCTAACACATCTACTGCACATCATTCACTACCCTATAAGTAGTACCAATGATTTTTACTTTTCCTTATTATCCTTCAAGTTCAAATGTTCCTATCAGCTAACACATATCCTTTTTTCCCTACATTTTATGATTTTTCATTGACAGATTTTACACCATCCTAATCTTTGTGCCTTCTGAATTAGTTGTATTACCCTGGACACCTTTACATTGATCTATATATCCTTCATGTATCATTTAGAGTTTCAAAAATTTTAAAAATTTGATAACTTTTTCAAGTGCGCTATTTTTGATAGGACATGATATCAGGTATACAATATAGTGTCTAATGCAATATTGGGTCCCCGCTAGTGGGTATGCGATATTGCATCCTAAAAATATATATAAACATGGACCCCCTGTGCCTATCAACATCATTCATAACTGTTCACACAGGGGAATTTTTTCAAATTTCTTTCTACAACTTTCAATTACATATCTCTTGATTCAATAATCATAACTTGCTCGCTGGTGCTCCGATTTTCATTCTGTCTAAACATACTTGAACTTGGAGTGTTCAGCTGAGTCGTGGGGGAGGGGTGCATACCGAATTGTGCATAATTTTTTTGAAATTCATCATTTACCAAAGGACACTATCAAGGGTAATTTTTTATAAAAATAATAATAAACATGTGCCAAAAATAATTTCATCTCCTTACATATACCAGGAAATTAAAATTCTAAAACCATCTAAGAAAAGTGGCTGAATATTAAAATATTTTGGGGGCATTTCCATAAAACCTCTTAACTTTAAAATCACATGGAATCAGAATTAAATCATTAAGGTAGGAAGTAAGGTATAACTTAACCCAAGTAAGCAATCTTACTAATGATTGGCCCTGTGTGATTGTAGATGGCCCAAAAGCATGCACAACAAGAAGGTCCCTCTTATGGTGTATTTAAGAAACCTAGTAGAGGTGGAGGATAGATGCCTATTGAACAATGCGTAGAGCAGGAGGAGAAATTATTCAGTATCCATCAAGAAGATCCTACCATTGTGCAATCAAGATAGGTAGAAGGAGGAGCTGTTGCAATGCCTTAACAAGGACGACACCTCACGTTGCCCTTGGAGTGTGTTCAGGCCATCAATGAAAAGTCCATATTAGCTGCTGTGATCGTGGAATTGAACTTTGGACCTTTCATAGAATTCACTCCTAAGGCCATTAGGGACCACCTCAAAGCACCCCCATTATGGCCTATCCTCTGTAAAAGTGATGCCTGGTACTTAGGAGAAACATACCAATTCTAGCATAATAAATAAGAAGATACCACAGTTAACATTTCTGGTGTATCTATTGAATTCTCCATCCAAGCCATTTTAGAAGTATTAAATCTTCTAAATGTAAGGCCAAAGGTTTCTCATCTATCCACTTCCTTTGATGCTAATGCACGAAAAGTTTGGTTAGATAGGGCATATGGTAAAGAAGACAAGACCTATGGAGAGTTAACATTGGAAGAGAAAATCTACTTTAAAATTGGAACTTATCACACCTTCCCCACAAAAGGGTTGAACATAATTTCAACATATGTAGCAAGAGGTTGTGTAGTACTGATGGGAAAGGTTAATGCTAATCTGCCTCATCTATATTTCATGAAGATCCTAAGGCATTTTGAAGAATGTAAGACAGGGAAGTTTGCATTCCCCTTCCCTTATCCCATCAAGAAGCTATGCAAGCATGTTGGTATTCAAAGATACACCAATGATGTCCTAAGGAAAGCCCAAAATGCTTCATACGTTGAACTGCTAAAGCACCAGTTGCAAGAAAAATTACTAGTGAGACACTGGGGCTAGGATAAGAGAAAGAATAGATGGTGAGGCTCATTGCAACTCAACTTATAGGGCCCAACCAACCTCCAAGCATGGGACCTAGTCAACAATAAGAAACAGGGCCTAGCACAATCCAGTGAGACCAACTACCACCATCGCCTTAGGACTATCAACCATTGATGAGCCATCTCAGGGCCATCACTGAGATGGTCAGTTGAGGAAGTCGTGATGATGTAAATCTCTTCCACATCATCGATAATACTATACGACCCACTATCTCTATAGATCGTGCACAGGGTGAAGTGTCCATTCAAAAAAGAGGAGAGGAGAGTTATTAGTCATAACAGATTTTAGGGAACACTACATCCTTCCAGGTGAAACTAGAAATATGTGAAGGGGCCATAGTGGTGGTCATGTAGCACTAGGATGTAGCTGGAGTCGCAGAGGTGGTTACAAATCACATCAAGAAATCTTTCAACATCCTTGTTGTGCCACTGGTAGATTTCATAAGAGTACGGGATGCTCAAACTTTGGCTAGTCCCTCTATGACTCCTGCAAAGCATGAGGATGTGCTTGATCGACTACTGTAAACAAGACAAGTGACGGCATCCTTGTTTGACATCCCACAGGATGTTACAATAATACAATCAGATCTCATCTCCACCAAGGGAAAGCTGGTCATGATAGAGATGATGACCAAGCATGCAGAAGTAGAAGTGGCAAGACTACAAGAAATGCTTGTAACCCTACAAGAAGCATAGTGGGATCCCTCTCAATTCATTCCTGTGGACCAGTTGGACACCTTCAGGATAGACCAACTCAACAAATTGTTGACAAAAAATAAAAAGGTAGAAGAGAAAAAAGAGAAGGCCAATTGGAATGCCTCCATGACACAAGTTCAAACTTACAAGCATGCCAAGGCACTTAAGGCCTTACAGGAAGAAAAAAATAGCTTGTTGACGACAATCTTTGATTGACCTCTATGGAGAAACAAAGGAATGTTCTCGAAGAGCATTTTTAGCGGCTGCAAAAATAGTTGATCAGGGTGAACCAGGACATGAACTGCTTGGCTAGAGAAAATCAAATCCTCTCAATTGAGGAGGTATGCACCATCTGTCAGAATACAGCCATTGAAATAAGTGCATGGTAGAATAATGCCAAGCGACATGAAAGTTGAAAGAGCACTTCTAAGACTAGGTGGGAATGTACAAAAAAATTATCACAAAAGAGATCCATATGGCCAAGGCTTACATTAATTCTTTTAGTGCATCACACACTAATTGGTGGGCCATATTGGATACATATGCATTTGCCCACTAGGTGGAAATTAAGAGCCAAGACCTATAGATTTAAGATCTTATAGAAGACATGGAATTGGAAAATCTTAAGTATGCCAATCTAGCCATTTTGACAATAGGACACCCGAGGATAGAGCTTGAGAAGTAGTTAGCTACCACCTATGCCAAGTACGAAGTAGAATTTTTAGAACACAAGAAGACATTGCAGAAGCTAGAAGTTGCAAATTTCGAATTAGAGGTGGTTAAAGAAAGCTACCAATGATAAAAATATGTCTCAACAGACTTGGCTCAAAGGCTTACAAATTTTCAGGATTACAGAGACAAAGCCAGATCCTATGAGGAGGAACAACGATTATTTGTAGCCTTGTACATCAAAGCCAACATAATGTTTCCACAACTACCATGCTCATGGGAGGTGTTGACTCCATCAAACATTGGAGCATTAGCATGGACAACATAGGATCCCTGAATTGAAGAGGAGAAACTCAAGGCACTACTTCAATGCCATCACCTTCAAAAAATTGGAGTGTAGTACAAGGGAAAGTAACCCATGGAGGAGCCATTGCCACCAGGAACCACATGAGTTCCACCTAATTTTGTAACTTTAGGAATTTTTCATTTTTTCATGTTGCGTCCAATCTTGTTCTATTAAGTTCTCCACTGCAGCATGAATAACCCCTCTATTAGTCAATAATCCCATACCTATTCACTCTGTAATCAATGGGACTTGTTCTCATTTTGACTCGAGGACGACTTTTCATTTAGTCATGGGGGTATGATGAATCGTGATTCATTGGGTTGTGATATCGAGTATGAAATATAACATCTAGCAACGATATCAGATATGTGATATCGTGGTTCCTGTGTGAGCCTATAAATACACATGAAGGCACATGGGAAGAGTAAGTTTAGAAATTATTTTATAGTAGGATCATTTTGTCATTTTTCCTCTCAACTCTCTCTCATAGTGCATGCCTGCAGTGTTATGTTTGTAATTGTACGGCATCCATTATTTGAGTGACATACTTGGACACACACATGACTAGAAATAAAGATCGAGATTACTTCATCATTTCAGCATTTACTTAGTTTAATTATTTAATTTTTATTATTATTTATTTATTTTTTAGTTAATATCTCTTCACCCTAAACTCCTTAAACATGAAATGAGTACAACTTAATCATGAGCATTTAAGTGTGACTACTTTGTAACCCAGTAGCATACCTAGGATCTGCGCTTGGTAATCCTAGTGGTAGTTGTGCAAGAGGTCCAAGATGTGTACAAATGATTAAGGAATGGATGCTCATCACACTTAGGCTAGCTTAGATTCTCTTCTCCTATCTCCTCTTAGTATAGTTCTCTCTCCCTTTTCCCTCCTAGCCTAGCTAAGATTATTTTCATCACCTTCAGGAGTAGCATTAGTATAGGAACACATCATACACCTCACTTTGGACTAAACGATACATGACAAAGCAAATACTAGTCCAGGTGGGAATACAATGAACTGGAATCAACGAGTAACTATCTAGATACCACAACTAACCTGTCTGCAGAGTTTGATTGGATTGTGCGTGAAATGCTCATATTTGTATGGTTGAGTGTAGGGGTACCTCACTACTCATCACTTAGCATGAAATTTTTCACCCATAGTACTTCTAACCTTGTCCATTCTCCCTTGGGGTTGTGGCTTGGGTTGTGATGTATATGCCTTGGGTTCCTTGTCCATGTGTGTAGTTAGTCTTGGCATAGGTCTTGATTGATTATCTTTAGTGGGATTTATTAGTTTGGCAATACTTTTCTTTTACTACCATTGTGATGATGGCTTCTTGCTAACCTCTAAGTTGTGGACCACTATAGGTGAGCTTTGATCATGGATTGTTATAGGATTACTTGTTGAAGGTGAAGGAACTAAAAAAAATGGTCCCTTAGTCTTTGAAGGATTAGCAACTCATTGATTATGTTGTGATGTTGAAGCCACTGAAAGGAGGACACATATGATGAAAGGCATCTTAGAGACTAGAGGAGGTGGTACCCATATGAAAAATGGCTCTCTAGGCTTTGTGCTTTGGGATCATGATGGTACTCTAATGACAAACAATTCTCTAGGAGGACTAGACCATTTGGTTTCCATGAATGGGACCACAATATAGGAGTTATTGTTGGCTCTTGAAGAGTTGGGCTTAATCACTACCAATGCTTTGTAGTTTATTATGTTCTAGTGATCATCAATTAATGCTAGGAAAAATTGGTGTTATGACCAGCCATTTGATGATAATAGCAATACCTATCTAGTCTAAATTACTTTAGTAGCTTAGGATCATCTTTGGTAGCTATTTTTGGATCTTTAGCTATGTCACAAAGATAATCATACCTATTACAAGCCTCTTCAGATAGTTTCTTATGTTGTATGTTGTCATCTCTAAGCAACTATTCTAGAATCTTAAGCATTTCATAAGCAACCTTGCATAATTAGACCTATCCTTTTACCAAAAGTTTTGTTTTGATGGATTTGGGGTGTAGGAAGTGGAAGGTTGCATTGAGTCAAGGGATGTGTTGCATGGTGGTGATCCCCTCCTCTTTACTTTTTTTAGCTCTTTTGCTACTACAACCACAATTGTATGTTCTTGTTTAGTCCTATTGTTATCCCTTCTCACATGTTGGGTTTTTTCATTCATGTAGGTTGGATTGTTTCTTACCTTAGCTACATCCTCAATGTTCTTGGTTTGTTAGAAGGCTTAGCTTAGTGACTGGGATTCTAGGTAGTACCGCTTTGACTTGATAAAGTCATTTAGTATTCCATTGTAAATGGCCAAGAGATAGGTTTCAACAATAGGCTTTTGGATTTCATTAAGTATTGAGTTTCAATTTTAAATGAACCTTTTGATCAATTCAAGTGGCCTTTACCTAAGCTTCATCAATTGGTCCAATGTGGCATTCGACTTCAAGTTGTACCTGAAGTGGTTAACAAATTGATTAATCAAGTCCTCAAGCAAAGAGATGGAACCTCTAAATAAGGTTTGATACTAATCTAAAGCCTTCTATTCAGAGACATGGGGAAAATCCTCAATATTGTATGAGGTCAAGCTTGCAAAAGAAGGCACTTAGATTGGAAGACTATTAGACATGCATTGGGATCTCCTTTACCATTGTATTTGGTGAAGTCTGAAATAGGCAAGCCTATGGGCAAGGTTACATAAGCCATCATAAGACTTATAGGGTTATCTTGGTAGAATAGAAATTTGAATATCTATGTTATGTTGGATTTAAGTTTTCATAGATCTTCATTTAGGTTTGGATCATTTGAAAGGCTTGATCCAAATCATGGAACAACCTCATGGGGTGTTTGCATTGACGATTGATGAAGAAGTTGTGAGACTTGTGGTTGAGAGGCTTGTGGCCTCACGATAGGCTATAGTATCTAAGGAAGAGTCTAGGTTATGGTGGCCATAGATAGGCTAAACAAGGAAAACTATGTTTGTAACAAAACCTAAGGCATAAAGGGGACAAATGAGGTATGAGATACTTTTGTTGCTTGGGGTTCCAATGAGTGTCCCACTAGCATGGCAAAGGGAGATAATGATGTAGACATCACCGTGGCTAGGTGAATAAGGTTAGGCTATGTGACAAAGGGCACCGATGAGAAGAAGGATGTGAATTGAGACACAAGTTATGTCTGGTGTGTGTAGATCTAAACATGGTAGGATGAATATTAGAAGAGTTGGATCTAGTGACTTGTTCCACTGATGAGATAATATATGTGGAGTTGGATGTGGTTTTTTGAAGAGCCTTGAAAAATACTTCCAATGAAGGTGTTTGGGCCTTATTTAGCTTCAAAATCCTCTTCCTCCTCTTGTTCATCCTTTGAGATAATTCCCTCACTAAACTCATCAACTTCTATGAATTGTATGAGCATTTGTACATAGAAATTGATGAGGGAAATTTGGTCATAAAGGGATGGAATGTATTCTTTTCCATCCTAGCATATGATTTTGAATTGATGCTTAGTGTCAAATTCAAAGCATGGTATCAAGATACTAGCTTGTATCTTGGCATAGAGGAAGTTGTAGAACTCCTCATTAATAACTACAAAATTTTGGCTTTTGCTCCTTTGCCTAAGTTGTTGCCTTCACTTTATGATCGTAGGGCCTTTTGAGTCATAAACACAAATTTCATCATGGCTAGATATCATATTCATTAGGTTAAGGACTAATACTATTCATCGGCTAAAAGACATAGTTACGATGTTGAAAATGGCTTGAAAAGGTTATAACAGGTGAAAAAAGTGAAAATTCTAGCAAGTGGAGTCTTAAAATGACTAAAAGATGCAAAAATGACTATAAATAGTAAGATGGTTGTTAAAGGGGGTATACCCACCTACTAAAGATGGTAAACAGTGGTATCAACCCCACCTATGCTAGGCTTTTTAGATGCATAAAAGGTTAAAACTAATAAAAACAAAAGGTCAAATTGAGTCAGTTACTATAAATGGTAAGTGGGGTATGCCCCTTCACCAAAAATGAAAAGCTAGAAAATGTAATACCAAGCCTCACCTTCATTGGGCTTCCTAGCTACACACATATTGAGTGCAGTACGGGGAAAGGAAAGGGGCAAGGGGGCAGGGGGTGGGGTGTGGTGAGATGGAGGGATCTCACACCCTCCTAGCCAACATTGGTGATAAGGGGTATTCTTTTCCATCCTAGCATATGATTTTGAATTGGTCATAAGGGGTATGATACTCATGCTTCCTAGATGAGGGGAGTAACACCCTTCCTAGTTGGCTTTAGAAACTTTCTAGCAATTGTTATGAATTCTCTCAAAGTCCAAACATTCACACTTAGGGCTTGGTGGTAGAAAAAATGGTAGAAAAATGCAGATTAATTTAGATGAGGAACTTGAATGGAGGTTCTCCTTCTAGCATCATAAAATTGTAGCAACTAAAAAATTTGATTTCTATAAAACCAAAAATCTTAACACCACAACATTAATCCTAAATCCCCACATACATTGAAAAATAGGATTTAGGGTGTCCTGGATGGTTTAGTAGATCACCGATGGACTTATAGAAGGGTAAACAAAGTAATAAAAATGCAAATATGATTGCAAATTAGAAAAATGTAAATGTACTAAAAATAAAATAACAAATGTAATTCATACACAAACTAAAATTGTAAACTTTATTTTATAAAAAATAAAGAGAGATCAAAGATTATGTACAAAAATGTACTTGGAGATAAGGAGGTTCACTTTAGTAGGGGCGTGGAATCCATTGCTCCATGATTTGAATGATTCACAACTCCCAATGCTTTAAAACCTTTACTACTCCTTGCATGAGATTTGTAGGGGGAGTGGGGTGTAACAATGACTATGCCAAGGGGGGTGATGGGGGTGGGGATGCAATAATTGCTATGGGGGGTAAAAATTACCTAGAAGAGGGTTCCATGCTAGGTATTTGAGATGCTTTGTATGTGTTCAAAGCTCTTCAATGCAAAAATACTTGCCAAAAATGCCAAAGTATGTCAATGCAAAAGGGTCAACCCTAAAAATTGTGTTTGGGATTGGTATATATAGGGTTTTGGCCTTAATTTTGCTGTAACGTTTGGCTACATTTCAAGTGGGGTAGGTGCCAAAATTTCGGAGGTTACCATATCTAGTAAGTGTCATACCCCCACGACCATTCTATTTACTAAAAATAGTAATGGGGGGGATGGCTTTCACACTGGGAGAACATCTTCCTTGCTAAGGGGATGGCTTCTACACTAGGGGCATATCTTCCATGCTAGGAAGATGGCTTCCATGCAAGGAGAAGATCTTCCACATTGAAAGCACATCTTCCACACTAGGGGGATGTCTTTTGGGAGCACATCTTCCATGTTGAGGGGGGTAGGTGAGATCTATCCCTTGCAGGTGTTCCTAGCATATAAAAGTGTATATCCCCCATAAAACCCATCAAATTATCATTTTTGACATCCCAAAAGGCATTTTGACACCCCCCTAAGCCCAAATATAGATACTATATGATGTTTTTCACTCAAGGGATGAGGCATTGACCACTTATGAGGCACTTTTTAGTTCCAAGAGTATGAAACATGTGAGATTGCCCCTCATGGATTATAATCTTCACATTTACAATGAATTTTTTCCTCAACTTTCATGGGGTGAAGGCTACATGATGAAAAGTGATTACAACATGCAAAGTTTGGTGGTGTTTCAAATAGTGTACCCATTTGCCAATAAATGGTAATATAAGTAAGTTTAATATGATCATAACCCAATGGCTAATAAATTTGAAATGGCATAATATTTACACTAGTCCTTAGAGCCACTAATGCATTATAAAAATTCCTATTACAAATCATACAAACAATCATAGAACTACTTGGATCTATTAGTTTTTTAGGTATCCTAGCCTTCAAAATATTTATGATATTCTCAACAAGGCTAACATGATTGGGTGTTCTAATTTTCTTCTTTATAGAACAAATTTCCTTAAGGTATTTATCATATTGATGTGTATCTTCAATGTCTTTCAACAAAAAAACATGTAAGTCAACATCTTTGAAGAGGTTTTTTCAGTTGCTTATCATCGACATTATTCAATTCTAACCTATGGAAAAAAGGTTCTAGTGCAAGAGAAGAGTTATTATATTTTTCAAAAGGATTCATTGGTTTAGGTCCTTCCTTCATAGGAAGAGTTTTTGCAAATATTTTTTTAGATCGATCCTCTAGCTCTTTGTTCTCACTAGACCTCTGAAATGGGATTTGAAGATCTATGAATCTTCCAATTCTAATAACCGCATCATTGATCCATTTTACTTGAAGAAATAATATGCAATACCTATCTTCCTTGATACTTATGATTCCTTTCTATTCATGCTAGTAATGTATCCTTAGGTTGTAGGCTTGAATAATCTTGATTATATGATCATTTTTTTGCTACAAGGTATGTTGTAAACTCTTTTTTCTTTTACAACATCTACTATTGAAACTCATGGTTTTGGTTGGGTCTCCAAGATCTATTAAAATTATTATTATAACTCTAATAGTTGGATTGAAATTGAGGATGTATATGGTAATTTTGGTTTTGATTAGAATTTCATTCCTTAGCATGCAAAATTAAGCCCCTCCCTTATCCACCTTGACTTTCTACAATGTTATCTTGTTCTTCAATAAATGGTAAAATAGGATAATCATGGGCTATATGGAAAATATTTTCACAAATTATACAAGAATAAGGAAAATCCACACCTCTATCTTGGGGCTAGTTAGTATTATGAATTTTCTTATTAGTACAAACTAATGATTCCTATTGTTGAAACTGAGAAAATTGATCTTCCGAAATGATATTGGAAGACATAGATAAAGATAATAATTTTTTATTAACCTCTTCAATTTATTTTTCCAAACCTATTATAACTATATGTTCCAACATATTGGTCATTTTATTAATAGGTCAACTCTTTCTTTGATCCACTATTTGATCTAATCCATTAAATGTTATCTTAGGTGTCATTCGTATCATTGTGCCACCATAAGAAAAATCAATACTCTACTATGTAACAAATGTTAAACCATCACGAAAAAACCCTAACAATTAACATTCTAGAAAATCATGATCAAGGTTCCTTTTCCATATTTCCTAAAATTTTTCCAAGCTTATTCAAAAGTCTCATTTTTTTGAAAGATTGAAGTTATTTCTTATATTGATAAATTTATGTAGAAGATAAAATTCTATTTGCAAAATTATCCTTTAGCACTTTCCAAGATTGAATAGAGTATTATTTTAATGACCTATATGATGATAACACATGATCTCTAAAATTAAGGGGAAATAAACTAATTTTTTTTCATTCTATATGATTATAACCACATGTAAACTATCAATGTTTCAAAGGCCTAAATATGTTGGTATGGATCTTCTTCATCTATATCATAAAATTGTGGCAATGCTACTAAATTTTTAATTTTAACATCTTTTCCAATAGGAAACAAAAAAGAAGAGAGATTGGTTATTGATTTCATCTCTATTAAGACTTTTAATGAAAGCTAGTTAGACATTCCTTGATAAGGAACTTGACTTCAAAATTGTAAAAACTAATTAAATTGGTTGTCTAGAGGTACTAAATGATGAGGCAAAGGATGTGGTATCTATTAAATTTCTTGTTGTGGAATTTGTAGGTCACACATTAATTAAGGTATAGATTGTGTTTGAAACTGCAAATTGAACATAGGTTGTACACTTTGAAAAATATTCATCAATGCTTATGTATTGGAGTAAGGTTGTTAGTGTACTTTCATAAATGTAGTTCTATATGGTGTTGCTAGTAGAATGGTTGGGATACTAGATAGAGGAACATATTATTGATTAAAAGGAATGATTGGTTGTGCTATTGGCTGATGAATTTGATGCATGTAAGAATAATTCATATGACTTGTAGTTTTCCCATATTAAGAAATAATAGGAGAAAAATTGTATGCAATAGGTACTTTTGTTGAAATGGGAAAAGAGTGGGAGACTAGTTAATTGGACAAAGGTGGCCATGTATTTTGGGTAGCATATGTCATAGCATTCAACAAGATTTGCTAAGTGGCTTGTATATGTCATTGATGCAATTACTGCCAATGAAAATTTGTAGAGAGATTATTGGGGGTATTTGCATGATATATAGCACTAACTTGTGGAGGGGAAGATTGGTTAAAAGAATATGGACAAGCCATTTGTGTGGTTAGAGAAAAGGGAAACTGTTTGGGTAGAGCAGAATCCAATTGATTCATAGAATTTAAAATTAATGTGCCAAATCTAGATTTAATAGGCATACCAATGGTCATGTATACTTGATTGGGTTTGGTAGCATTAGAAAAAAGGGCTGAAAATTGAGTTTCACTAGCAGTTAAGGTAATTGAGGTATTAAGTCAATCTACCATATTCTCCCTTGTGTGTCTACTTGTCAAAGTCTTTGGATCTACCTGTGCAATTGATGGTCCTTTTTCCTTTAATAGACTTTACCCTTATTAACGTTTGGAACTCCTTGATGAAGATGACTCTTCTGAGGACATTGGAATCTTTTTAGTTCTTTTCTTAAATACATATCAAGAAGGTACTATATCATGAACTAATCTTTGATTTCTCATGAATCCAAACCATAAACCTATAACGAAATGATAATTAAAGAAAAAAAGTGAAGGAAAAAAAACAAGAATCTATTGAAATAATTGTTGAGGGTTAATAACTTTTTTAAATAGGTGTTTTATCAATCATCATTATTTTCACATCAAGAAGAAACATCTAGAAATCCATTAACATCACTTGAAATTTTAACAATTCTAACATGCACAAATTGAAAGACTAATTAGGATCCATACATAAAATAATTGATAAAAGAAAAATAGAAATGTTAAAATTTTTAAATTTGAGAAAATATCATCATAATCTACAACTATCACAATGACACCAAAATGTTGATTATTTTTTGTGCTCTTGTGTTGTAGAATTATGGAAGTCAATCAAATGGAGGACCATGAGTTACATGGAATTAACTACTAGAATTAAGGTGAAGAATGCTTAGCATAAATTCACTCTTAAGTAAGAAAAAAAAATCTTATTATTCAAGAATCTATGACACCAATTAATACAAGTCAATAGAACAATTCTAGTTAACTCTAAAATTCTATATCTCTTCTAGACACTCTTCTATCTATCTTTTTATTATTCTTTTATCCTCATTTTTCCCCTAATGGTAATTTATTTATAATATTACTTTCATTTTATTATTAAAAAAATATTTTTGATGGTTAGGATAACATCTAGTTAATAGCTATGACATGGGTGTGAGCCACACAAGGTTACATCTCACAACTCAAAGAAGAATAATGAAGCTAGTTGATCACTACTAGTGCCTATGACCTATAGTCCCTGAGAGCCATTTTGAATGGTTGCATTATTAAATCCTAATGGACAAATAATAAATTATACTTAGAAGACTATCATGGGGTGTGATAGAGGTGTGAGTCGTAGGAACTCACATTGATGAATTTGTGATCTCTATTAAGAATTAAATTGCAACTAGCTATGAGCCATAACTAGTGAAGATTCTGTAAGCTACAAGCTAATGTAGGTCACATGAGCTTGTAAGTCCTTTCCAAACTCAAATTTAACTACCATGTATTATCCCATATTTTCTTGTAACAAACTTCACTTGTTTCATCTTCCTTATTCATTCTAAACTATCCTTTTTTCTATTATAGGATGGATATTCTTTCTTCTAAAGTTGAAGAATTATTCTCATTATTGAAGGTCCAATTTCAAGCCTATGACTATGAGCTATGAGTAGTTGTGTGTCACATAAGATCATAGTAGCTTATCCTAAGAAAAATACTTGAAGAAACTAAGTAAAAAGGAGCATTAATTCACATCCTAATGAATTTCCACCATAGTAGATGATTAATTCTCTAAAAGTGTTGTAACATTACTTGTTCATTATGTTCATATTTCACTTACTAGTTTCAACAAAAGATTTTAGTGGAATTAATATTATATTTTGTAGTATACATTCAAAGATAGATTTTTGCATTAAAATAATGCAACTTTGATCTTGCTCCTGATGGACTAAAACCTTTTCCTTAAGCTGGGCTTAGGTAGTATGTCCTTAGACCTATTAGGTCTAGATAGTATCCATTGTTGTATATTATTTTTATTCAAATGTGGTCATTATTCCAATGTTGTACCATATTAATATAATAAAATTATTATGAAAAATTCATGTATGATGAAGAAGTAGTTGTTAAAAGTTATTATTGGCTCTTATGCCCTCTTGTTATAAGACTTTGCTATACCTTGTGACAAGGCCAAGTTTTGGTGAATAGCATTGATATTGTAGTTGATTATTTTATGGTTAACACTTCTCAATGCATTGTAGTCGATGCTCATATTATAAAATAATACCTTCTAGAAAGCTATTTGGCTAGCTCTACTAAGTTTTCAATACCATATTTTAGAGCTTAAAGCATGTCCTGGTGACGTATTATCCTTTTGGTATAATTAAATCTCAAAATATTCCTTATGCATTACATGTTTTATATTAATGTCATTTAGTTTTGAGTAATGATTGATCTTGGTAAAATTCAAATGCATTTATATGTTGATAATGATACTGGCAGCATGTGGTTCCTAATCTCCCTTCATTCCAACATCAAAGTATAATTATAGAGTTATGGCAAGTTCTCAAAGGTTGGTTTCTTAAACGACCTTGATGGAGTTATAAGTCTTGGTGTTTCATTTTTAGGCTTCTTATCCTATGGGTGGATGAGGTACTGGGGCAGTGTTACATGTTATCAAGTGGTGATAGATCCCTACATTAATGTTACTTCAATTTTTCTAATTATTAATCTCACTTAGAGGCACTTCTTTGATGTTCTCCACATGTGATGAGTGGTGAGGTACCCCTACACTCAACCATACAAACACAAGCGTAGCATGCATGATCTGGTTGAACTCCATAGACTAAGTGCCTACACGCCTTATGGAACACTTAAGGTTAATCATTCGTTGTCTTCCCAGACCTGTATTTGTCATGGTTGTATGGTTAAGTAAGTCTGAGGTATATGATTTTTATAGTCTTTTATGTTTTATCTCGTAAGCTGACGAGGTGAAGGGTGAAGAGACTAATTAACTAACTTTAAATAACTAACTAAGCCTTAATTAGCCTAGAATTAGCATCCATTCCCACTTACTGTTCACACCCTGAACCAATGCAACCTTGGTTACCAAACGCTAGTCGTTGCTAGGATCACCAAGCATAATGCACATGCTTGAAGCAATCATACTGAGGCACTTAACTAGGAGAGAAGGGTTGAGAAATATTTAATAACTAATAAATAATTTAAATAATGAATAATAAATAACATTAAATAAAGTCCTATTTAGCCTATTCCATGCACTACAAGGTTTATCCAAGAAGTTCATCTTTATTGTTGTACACAAACATGTGTTCAGGTACAATATTTTCTCGAATAAAGATTAGTTCACTTTGGAACTCCTATTGCCGGCACATGGAAAATATTCTATCTTTAGAGGGATCAAACTACTAGAGTTTTGCTACGATCTAGGCCTAGAATGAGAAACAAGGGAGAGTCACCTCTTATTTATAGATTTGAAAGTGCACTATGATATCGCATACGCGATATCGCGGCAGACATGATATTGCGGCCCATGCAATATCGCATCCCATCATACCCCCATGACTGAATAAAAATGTGTTCTCGAGTTCCTTACAAAATATTGGGATGGTATGGGATTATTGACTCAAACGGAACTAATGGGATGACATGTGAATGGATCATCATTACAAGACAAGAAAAAACTAGTGTTCATGACAACAAGAGAGAACACATTATACATTTGACATCAGGCCTCATTTGGTAGCTGAGAAAGAGAGAGACAAAGAAGTTTTGCTGCTGCCAATGCCAAGATTTCACCTTTCGTTGTCCATCCATAAGCACACCATTGATCTTGCTCCTTGCAGAGCTACTTTAGCACCGCTCCATTCCAAGTGTTATCTCCAGATCCAATCCATTGTTGCATGATTTCCATCTACACACACAACACAATCTTTATATTAGCAAGGGTAAATGAATTTCAATGTAGTTGATACCTTACTTTGGTGAAAGGTCCATTAGCTGAATTGTGATATGGTTGATCTGGGTCTAGAGATATATTCATGGTGACTACCGAAGGTGTAGAGGTTAGGAGAAAAATTGAAAAAATTTGGGTCTAGACCCCCATAACTAAGAGTGAACCTTCAGTAGCGAGAGGATGGAGAAAGAAAAAGAACAAGAAATATGGAGAAAAAGAGACAACTATGATATCGATGAAAGGGATGTCAAGATGGAAATGAACAAAATAAAATGAATTGCAAAAATGTTAAGGGAAATAATTTAACTGGTGCACCAATTAGGAATGTCAATGGCTCCTCCCCAAAGTAGGCTCATGCCCTTAATGCCTGAAAAACCCACATTCAAAGAGTCCGTAGGCTTTGGGAATGTCATTTGGAACAAGAGTTAAAGTCTTAACTGAAAGAATTTACCAAAAAGAAAACAATGCATCAACCAAAATATATACTAATGATACAATCGAGAATGAGGTGAACAATGGAGAGAAGGATGGAGTAAAGAGAATGGAATGGAGTCCCAAGAACAAGGTGGTGTATAGTCCCTTATGTAGTTCATGATTAATGTGACTTAGCAGATCCCATTCCAAGTCTGGCCTCAACAAACAATATCCAGTGACTTCGCATTAATGCATTCAGCCAGTCCATCCCCTTGAAGTAACAAGAATGCCTTCACCCAAGAGCCACCACCATTTTGACGAAATGGAGGAGAGAATGGGAAGCAAGAAGGGCCTTAGTTAGAGGGAACATTTTTATTTTAGTTCCATAACCAGTGCTTGTAGCCCAAATGATTATGTCTTCTAAGGGGTGTGCTTTGAATTCTCACTATTTTTTTATGTATTTATACGTGAGAACCACACCATGCAAAGACTTTGTTATTTTTATTAACTTAGCTTTCTAATAATTGGGTAATGTCAAAATGGTAAGAAAAATCAAGAAGAAAACATCTAAGCACCTAAGAGAATGGCCAACACAAATGCTTCAAGTTCCCTTGAAGTCAAACCCTTTTCAATCCTTGAGTCCTTCCTTAGTTTAAGAAATGCCCAGTCAGCGATTCGTTAATAGTTCTTATTTAGAAGGTGATGGTACATTCCAAGTTGAGAGAGACCATAAAAAGTTGTGGATGTGTGGATGTATGGATGAAGTGGAATCATTTCCTTGCATATCAAAAGAAACATACCTTAGTATCAACATCATAACTCAAAGGTAAAAAACAAACATTAGCAATCAATAGAAAAATAGTTCATACCATCATGAAGAATACTTATTGGTGACAAAATTACACAGTGGATAACACACATACACGCAGACATAAAAAATGAAAAAGTATAATGATGTTGTAAAAAAAAAACAAGAAAAGTTAAAGAAATTTTTAAAACAAAATGTGTAAAACAAAAATGTTTAAACAAAATGTGTAAAACAAAAACTTAAAAAGAACTAAGGGCCCCAAATGATTAGCATGGGTGGCCATCTCCCCCATAATTGAATGGAAAGGGAGAGATCTAAAATAATGAGTGCCTATTTGAATTTCTTAGAAGTGTCCAACTTCTCCCAATTGATGTTCTTAGATTAAGAGGTGGAAGTTGGCAATGCTCATATTCTAATGTATCTATGCTTTTGTTATGGGCATGAGTTGTTCCCCCAGTTAGTTCCATGCATGTTGGTCGGTTGCTCTTCCATTTAGCTTTCAACCATGGGGTGTCCTCTTGTTGAGTGGTTGCTACATACAGACACCTTTGAATGTTATCCTCTGGTGCACACTGGTTACATGCAAGAGATGTTAAATTTCGCATCACCCATGATTCTTGCATGTCATCATCCTTTAAGTAACTGTATGTGATGCATGGAGCTTTTTTCTTCTTGATATTTCCATAAATGTTTACCTTAGATATTTCTAAGGAAACATTGTGAATTCCTAGGCATGCATCTATTGTGCTTAGCCATGCCCTTCCCATTATAATTGGGAAGTCCCTTCGTTGCTGTTGACTTCTATCACCAGGAAATCAACTGGGTATGACCAACCACACATAGTGCTAATGATGTCCTCCACCAATCCCAAGGGAATGGTGATGGACTGGTTAGCCAGATCTAATTGAATATTGCTCTTCTTAAGTTGGGGCAGGTTCCAGATTTGATACATTTCTCATGAGATTAAGTTGACTGCGGAACTTGAGTCAAGAAGAGCCTTATGAGGTTCATTCCCAGTGACTTGGAGGTAGATTAAGGGACTTCCAAGGTTAGATAATTTCCTGGGAAGGTGGCCTACCTTGATCCAGTTAGTTATGGTATGTGTTAACATAACCCTATGTGTTGAGCTCTGTTGTGGTTGTGAGAGCTTGTTTGGGCTTTTGGTTCTGAAGAAAGGTCTTTTCTTTTTTCGGTTGTTAGAACTAGTAGCAGGTTGAATGGTTATGGCTCTCATAGCATTATGTTGCTGCGGTTGAGTGGGAAGTTCCCCTTGAAATGTTGGAGCAGGTGGTATGGGAAATATCGACAGAAGAGAGGTGGATGGATTAGGAGGATGGTATGGATGTGGAGCATCTCTCGAAGGAGAAGGAGTCCTTCTAAAGTACTCCCAAACTTGGTAGTGACGTTGGGAAGTTGTGTGACCCATGGATTCACTTGGAGAAATTGGCTGCTACACATAGTAACCATAAGGATCGGGTTGCCCGTAAGGGTATTTAGGTTTAGGTGGTGGCATCCCCCATGACTAAGGGTATTTCCACTTTTGATGTTTTCCGATGGGTTGTGGTGGAGTTACACTTGGATAGTATGTCAATGGTTGGTGGAACTATCTTAGGTTACCTTGGGGATAAGGTAACCTTCAGGGTGTTTACCATATGTTAAGTCTCAGGTTGAGTGCACCCTAGACTGTTGTAGATGTGAGATTATTGGACAACATCCCTTAGGATGGTCATATTGGTAGATCTCACATCCATTGTTATTATCTGTATCTAAATCCACAACCTCATTAGAGATAGTTATTTTACCCTTACCCTTGTCACGTGCAGGGCCGGAATCTCTCTGCTTTTTCTTGTCCTTGTCACTACTTCATTCCTCCTTAGACTCCTCTACAATTTTCAAGACAAGTTCAAGTCTACTATCCAAGGAGTCCTGTATCTAATCTACCTTAGCCACCACTTCTGTTGTTAGCGTCTAAAGTAGCAAGGTTTTCCTATTCACCAACTCTTCGAGTGGTGACTCATCCTCTTCATCGTAGAATCTCACTCCCCTCTTCCGGAGGGAAGGATCACGGTTATATTCTTCCACGCTCTCTCTTTTTTATAGCTCCCCTTATTCTTTGGCTACTTGTTCCAACAAGTAATGAATTTCATGGTATCTAAGTTTTGATAGTCACCCTTGGGCATAAGTCCCAAGGGTTCTCCTAGTTTCGTACCTTAGCCCATCTATGAGATGGCGAAGTTGATCCTGTTGTGCATAACCATGGCCTGGGCAACAATGTAACAATGCATAGTAGCAGGCCATGGCAGCATCCAAGGGTTCATGAGTACCTTGCTTCCATCCTTGGATCTACTTACACAAATTAGACACTCTGGAGTATGTCTAATATTTATCATTGAAAAACTCTAACATCATACTCCACCTCCTAATGGTTTTTGGTTCTACGGAATGGTACCAACTCTCTACTTCCTTTATGAGTATCTTGGAAAACAACTTCAGTTTTTTCCACTCATTTTCTATGTTCTGTAGGGTGTAGGCATTGTGGAATGCCTATAAATGATTTTGCGGATCCGCATTGTATCCCCCCTCAAATCGTGGGATGTTGTTCATGTCTAAGCACTTGATCCGGCTATCTTTTTGATGCCTTGTTGGTATTCTTACTACCTCCATTATATCTAGCATGCTTTGGGTGGCAAGTAGGGGTTTATCATTATCATCTCTTTCATGATGTCTATGATGCCTACGTTGTTCCCTACTTTCCCTTCGTTCATGCCTAGACTCTCTAAACTGCCCTCGTCCTCTCTCTCAACTCTCTCATCGAGGTATTTCATTTTGCCTACCTCTATCCTCATTTTTATGCTTTCTATGGCTATGCCATGATGTGGAAGGAGAGGGTGAATGATGTGATGAAGGGAAAGAATAAGGAGAACCATCACCATGATGATATTTCTTACCATCTCTTCGGTGGCTAAGTGCCCATCCTTGTCATGTATTTTCATTCCCTCAGTGAACAACTAGAATTCATGGGGATTAGAACCATGGTTGTGTATCATGGAGCATAGGTTCTGATACCCCACCTCCTCACTATTGTTAGGAGGGGAAACATCATTTGATGGAGAACCCGTTATGAGTGGTTCACCATGTCTAATTTCACTTAGGACGTGTGGGATACCTTTGCACTTCAACAATGTATGGTGGATCTCTTGCCTAGAGTCCCTTATACATTGTGTAGATGTGGGATGGTAATATCTTGTGTCAAAATCACCTATAAAGTATTCAGCATAGAGCTGAGTCATGCCGATCTGTGCCAAAGCACATAGGAGCATGTTGGGGACTACATGATCTAGAGGTAACACTATGTTACCATGCAAGTCTCTCCAGCACATCTGTTCATCTTGATGGAGGATAAAAGTAAAATCAGGTATATACTCATTGGGATGATTATATACCACCCTATATTGTTGAGGAACTGGCTGATTCTAGTTATGTATTTTAGATTTTCGACTGTTTCTTGTATGATCCCTAGGTGGTGTAATGCTCTTGTGAGAAGAAGAAGAAGACATCATGTCTTATCGGTGTGCTATTTAACTGTTACATAATTTTTTTTAATTAACCCTAAGGTTTGTTTAAGCTCCCAACAATGTGAGTGATCTCCTATGTTCTACTTAGTGCACAAACACTTAGTCCCCGACAACGGTGTCAATGATGAGTGGCGAGGTACCCCTACACTCAACCATATGAATATGAGCGTAGCACGCATGATCCGGTCAAATTCCATAGACTAAGTGCCTACACACCTTATGGAACACTTAAGGTTAATCATTCATTGTATTCCCAAACTTACTTGTATTTTTCACGGATGTATGGTTAAGTAAGTCTAAGGTATATGATTTTTATAGTCTTTTATGTTTTATCTCCTAAGCTAATGAGGTGAAGGGTGAAGAGACTAAGTAACTAACTTTAACTAACTAACTAAGCCTTAATTAACCTAGCATCAGCATCTGTTCCCACTTATCGTTCACACCCTGAACCGATGTAACCTTGGTTACCAAACGCTAGTCATTGCTAGGATCACCAAGCATAACGCACGTGCTCGAAGCGGTCATACTGAGGCACTTAACTAGGAGAGAATGATTGAGAAAGATTTAATAACTAATAAAGCATTTAAATGATAAATAATAAATAACATTAAGTAAAGTCCTATTTAGCCTATTGCATGCACTACAAGGTTTATCCAAGAAGTTCATCTTTATTTTCGTACACAAACATGTGTTCAGGTACAATATTTGCTCGAATAAAGATGCATTCACTCTGGAAATCCTACTACGGGTACATGGAAAATATTCTATCTCTAGAGGGATCAAACTACCAGAGTTTCGCTATAGTCTAGGCCTAGAATGAGAAACAAGGGAGAGCCACCTCTTATTTATAGATTTGACAGTGCACTGCAATATCGCAGGGGAAGACACCATATCGCGGGGGACGCAATATCACAGCCCATGCGATATCGTGTCCCATCAACAAGCAAGTTAAATTCTTACACTAGGATCCTTATGACTTGGGATTCATGCTTCTATTTGGATTATGATGTATGGTCCCTTCTCTCTTTGAGGTACTAAATGTTTTAGCGTATCCATCTCTACAGGTATGCTAGTGTTGATAATGTATCATTTTTGCAGTTAACTCTCTAACATAAGGACATGGTCTACTTTATCCTTGTGCAAATCCTTAGTGTTATCATATTTTAATTGATTTAGCTTATATAGTTAGTTTCTCTTGATGTTCAAAATATAGAAAATTTTTGAGTTCAATTCCAACCTTGCTCTGAAGTGCTAAAACTTTTGGGACTTATAAGAAAGATAGGGTATTATTATATTGCTTGAATGCATGAATTCCTTTATGAATGTAGTTGATGAAGTACAAGTGGTATCGTTACAAATGTTTAAGTAGAATTTAGTCTATTGATATTTTTTTGATTCTATTATTCCATATGAACTTCTCAAAATTATCCTTTGGATACCTCTAATGATCCTACCCTACCTCAAACATTATGGGATCTAATAATAGAAGGTAGTGACTAATAGATTGATCATGGCTATTCTTCTTTCAATATTCTAGAAAAATTCATTAAGGATATAGTTCTCTTTGTGGTTATTTATTAACATAATACATTTTCAATTTGCAACTTATTTTGTATAATATAATAGATAGATTTGAGGCCTACTCTATCTTTGATTTATCAAGTATTTGTACTATGTACCATGAAATGTTGAACAAGACTTGATGTGATGAAATTTAATTCTTTCTTATCATAAATTTAGTGGTGGGCACATTAGCACATTATTGTTAGTCCTGGATGTTAGATAGAATGATGGTTAAGACCTCTAAATTCATATCTTTTCATAACTAGTAGTAGTTAGGGAGTATAACAATGTTGATTTAGTAACACTCCTTAGTCTATATGAGGGATATGATCTAGTCAAGATGGTGGACTTATGTTTAGGGAGAAATCTAATAATGAGGATTTCTTATATCCTTCTTTCAATTTAATAAAAACATACATTTTTTATCAGTTTTTTTTTCAAATGTTCCTAGCATGACATGAATATAAATTGTATGGATTTGGATGCTTTATAAATTCTATGATAGAGATTAAACCTATGAAATCTTGTAAAGTGATTCCCTTTGTTTATAAGTTACTTACGAAAGAATGGTACTTGTTCCACTTCCTAGGATAAGAAGAACAAAGTTTACCAATAGAATCTAGTTGGAAATAGTTACTATGATTAATAATGTGGGATAAAGCCTATCTTTTTTCTAATCCCGTAGCCTTCATTAACTTTAACATTTAAGAAGTTGAACTCTATTTTGGGCATATTTGAAAGTTTTAGATAGCAGTAAGTGAATGGGATGTCTTGATTGCATTTTAGAGAAGCTATTCAATAAAATTTCATCTTCTCCATTATTTTAGAAATGGGTGTATGTTGTCCCATTGATGAGTGGTAAGTTTCTCATACATCCAACCATATGAATCATAAGCATTCACATACAATCCAATTCAATTTTGTGGATGGGACTAGTGTGATATCTAGATTGTTAAGTATTGATTATAGATCACTATCATTTCACTAGGCCTAGTAGTATATTTCTCATGTACTTTTAGTCCAAAGTAAGGCATATAATTATTAATATTATGTAGCTATGGCTAAGCTATATAAAAATATGAATATTAATTATTTAATTAATCTATCTAGTGATAAGGAGTTAAATCCTAAGCTATTCTAAAGATGATGAATATTCATTCTCAGCTTATTGTACATGTCTTGAACTTATGTACCAAGTACAAAGATTACCAAGTGTTATTCTACTTAGTGAACCAAGCAATAACATTGCTAGAATTACCAAGATAATACATGTTTATGCTTAAAATTAATCATACTTATTTTTCTAATTGATTAATGTTTATAAAAATGTTAATATTATCTAAGTGAATAGAAGGTAAATTACATTGAAGATAAATCTATTCTTAGTTAAAGTGCTATAATGAATATGAATCAATCTTAATCTTATTACCATTAATAGAATGTGTCTATGTATAATTCCACTTGAATAAGACATCATACAATTGACTCAAATCCACGTTATGAGTACTCATTGACTATTTGCTAAGATTAGAGAAGAAAACTACAAGAATTTGATTACATTGTTGATTAAATGATGCTAAATACATTGTAGATGATCTCATATTTATAGGAAAATATGGAGATTACATCAATGCACATGTATTTACTTATCTTAGGTTGTGTTGATGGAAATACATCAACAAGGCTACATTAATGAAGATGCATTAACATAGCTATGATATAGCATCTATGACATATTATATCTAATGTATCATCTATGATGTAGTAGTTAACTAAGATGCATTGATGTAGATGTGATGTAGCATATGTGATATCAAAGTTGATTGATATACTTGATAAAATGATGTTTCATCACACATGATGGTAGAATGATTTGTTAAGCTACTATGTACTATGATGGTAAGGTTAGAACAAATGGTCATCTATTGACCTTATTAGAAGAAGGACTTTGTCCATCTTCCTATCCATTATAATGAGCTTATAATCAAGAAACAAGGATTTTGGTATGGACTTAATAATTCAAAATTTTATTGATTAGGCCAATTATACTCTTTGGTATCAAGACTATATGTAGAACCTAGGATTTTGATAATCTTTGGGTTTACTTATTAAGATATGGCTTCCATGAAGCATGTTCTTTTTGAAATGATGTCTTGAAAGTCCATTTTCAAGGCTAAAAATAAATACTAATGAGGTTTTAAATTGGTTTTCATATATATATCTTGTCATCAATGGATGTTGAAGAGCCATTTGAAAGGATCTAGAATAGACTTTTGAAATAGAATCACATTCTCTTGTATAGGTATAAAACTATGCAAGGTAACAAGTTTCTTATAGCCACAAAAGGAATTCATCTAAGGAATTCATTATAGATGCTAGTCCTTTGGGTTGGTCTTATCTCTTTTATAATGAATTACAAATATTTTCTATGGTTCATCAAGTGTTCTTCCTATTTCATTGAAGGCCTTGGTTAGAAGCATATATAAGGTATTTAGGTTTAATACCTTCCTTTCAGCATATCATCATTCAAGTTAGGCGACTCCTTGAATTTGATGAAGCTTAAACTTACATGAGAAGTATCCTCTTGAATTTTATTCTAGGCTTTACTTTGATGACATTACTTCTTTTGTATGAGGAAGAATTATCAAAGATGACTTAGGACTAGTGGCTTTCTTGGTTTCTTCATATGGTTTGGAAACTATGGAACACTCTAGGATTTCCATCTATGATACTCAAGTGTTGGATAATTCCTATAGCTTGGTAGTTTCAAGAAACAACAAGGCTCTACCTTGTTTTCCTCCTCTTTGTTCGTCTCATTAAATCCTTACACCTATAGAACTACATGGAGCCTAATTCTATAGTGGTTATAGGAATGTTGGTAGCCTAGATTGCATATTCTACATGTAGTGCCATGCTAAACCTTGTACTAAATTGTAAGAGGTTTACAAGTAAGGTGACTCATGTAGATACATCATCATATTTCTCCCACTGATGTTTATAGGGTCATTTTTTTACTTATTATAACAATAGAAAAGTTCAAGCTAAAAATCAAATATATCTACATGAAACAATTTTACCTAAAGGTCCATAGGCCTCAAAAAGGATTTGAGGTGTCTTAGATGGTCTTGTAGATCACCTAAGGATTACAAGTCTATTACTAAGATAAATGATTGAAAACATGAGATCAAACAAGCAAACAATAGATCTACTACTAAATCTATAAGAATCAAAAGAAAGAAAAAATAATCTAGTAGAAATAAATTTAAAACTTTGTACTAAATACTATAAAATATAGTGAAATAAGCTAGAAGGTATATATCAATTAACTTTCAATAGCCTGAGAATACAAATGATTTAGAGATATCTCTAAATCAATCATTTAAGACCTAATGCACATATGCAGGGTGTGTTGTATGACCTATCTACATGCATTTTTCTTGATCTATATACTCTTGGAAAAGTGCTACAATAGGCTCTCTCTACTCTCAATGATTAATGCTAGGTTCTCTATGTCAATGAGGTCTCAAATGTGTTAAAAAATAATCTCCAAATAACATCAATTCTTGTTTATATAGGCCATGATTTACTATTTCTATATTGGTTATGTTCATGCAAGATTCTTGGGCGTTTACATAACTTTTTTGATCATTTTTATGATCCAAAACTATAGCATTTTTATCCTCAACGTTTTTGATTAATTTCATTTGAAATGATAGTGTTTTTGACATTATGAGGGTTAATTTCACTAATCTAGTGTAATTCATGGAATTGTTTATGATCCACAGCATGAATTGCACCTTACAACGTAAGACTACATTGATATTTTAATAAAAAAGGTTTACAAGATGAATTTTCAAAGGGAACCTAAGGCATTTATTTTTGCTCTTGAATTGGATCAAAATTACATGATAAAATTTAACCATAAGGTTTATCTATTTCCAATTGAAATTTTCTTTGTGATGTTTCATTCGATTCTCTTTGTTGATGTTTTGAGGATTGACCCAAAATACATCAAAAAAGAATGTGAAATAGTATTACATGTTCATCACTAATGCTTCTTTGTCCTCACTTAATTTTGTAGTTATTGAATCATGCTAAGGAGTGCTCATGATGATGAAGTAATGTCAATATGGAATGGTAAGAATTTGGAGTAAAGGATTGGCTATATTGATCATTTGAAAATCATTAAATAAGCTAATGAAGAATTCCAAATGGTTTGATATCATGGTTATGACATAGTGATGTACTTGTTTACTGACATGGTCTTTATGCTTCATGCTTAATTAACTAGTTACATATGCTTGAATTTGAAGAAACTAGTGCATTGGTAATGGCTACTTTAGCCATTTAGATCCTTTTTTTTAGCCATTGGTTACTTGTTAGGCTAATTTGGCCTCTTCGCTTTCTTGATATTTCTTCACTTCTTTCTAAGTTTTGAAAGTGAAACATTCTTTGGTTTTTGATGCCAAGGCTGAATTATTATTTTCCTACTGAATGAAGAGTTTGGATATTCAACAAACATGATTGATGAAGCATATTGTAGAAGATGTCACATGATCATGATGCATGAATGTGAAACAAAGGTTTTCATCATTAGTAAGGTGAGGCTCAAATTGTCACATTATTATGAATATCAAAAGGTAATGAAAATGTTATGAGGTAAGCACTCTTAATATGTTCAAACAATCTAGTCAAGTTTCATATATTGTGATTACATGGTAATTCATTTTTGTGATGAGTTACACCTCTATGATGACTCTAGGTTCATCCTATAAACACAACTTGGAGAGAACAAGAAAAAATATTGAAGAAACTAGAGATTACAAGAGATAACATGAGCTAACAAGAATATATTGGCCACTATGAGACATAGTTGGTAGAACTTAAAAATATTGTATCTTTTTTTGTAGATTTCATGCAAAGTTTGTAGTGTTTTGAGATGCCAAAGAGAGAAAGAAGGTCATGCATGCTTGCTTGTCATAGGATATAAGGATCATCAATGTCATATATTTATTCAAGTTTACAAACAAAGATCAATAACACTAAAAGAAAACATGTTAATGTTAGAAGTAATAAAGGCCAATGTGAAGGTTTTTATATTTTTTCATAAGGATTTGGTCATGTCTTAAGTAAACTAAGTTTCAAGTGAGAAAATTCACTTTCTCAATTAAGGTTGTACGGTCAAAAGACTTAATATCTAGGAATTTCAAGGTTAATTTACCAAACAAAATCACCCAAAGAATCTACTTAGTCTCAAAATCATGTCAAATTATACCCACACCATCATAGCTCAATCCTACACATCAACATAGGCACATTAAGTGGCATTTTCATGATATACTTGTCAAAAAATATTAAAACAAGGCAAAACAATGTCATATATGATATTAATTATTTATTTTAAGTATTATTTTATCAAAAAAGAAAATAATTTGAGAAAAAGAACACTAATGAATAAAATAATGATATTTTATTATCAGAATAAGTCAAATTGGCTAAATATGACACACTATTAGTGATTTTGGGCTAGTGTGGTAGTGTGTGGCATCATATACTATGTTAACAACATATCTGATAGTATTGAGGAGCATGCAGAAATCATACACTAGGTTGATAGTGTATTTATGGAAATCAAGCTAAAAATTTCATTGTCTCAACAATTTGAGTCTTAATACCTGATGTTTGGAGTTGTGGGGCCCACATGTTAGCATTTTGACCCACACATGCAATGTATTGATTATGAATGGAGGTTTGTTAGTGTGTCTAGGCTAATTTCATTGTCAATTTCATTAGCATAATGTGTTTAATCCTTTGTGCTTGAAGTTTAAGGCTTTGGGGTCAACACATCATCATTTTTGGCTAAAGTGAGCAATGTGTAGGTCATAGATTCATGCTTCATAGTTTGTTTGAGCTAATTTCATTATCAAGTTTATTAGAAAAATATATTTGGCCCTTTTTATCTTTTGTTATTGATTTGTGGGACCCACATGATAATAGTTTTAGGTAAGCTAGAAAACCTTGTAGGCTATGAAACCAATTTTTCCACTAGAGAGCAACATGAAAAGATAATTTCATTCATCAAACATGTTTGACCCAAACTTGGATTATTTGATCATTTGTGCATACTATTTTTACTATAGTAATAAATATTTCACCAAATGTTAATGTGTTGGATCAATTTCATTCTTAATTGCACTACCATAGCATATTTGATTAATTTCATTACTAATTTCACTAGAGCAACATATTTCGGGTAGGCTCAAATGATAAAACCTCATCACCACAACGTGTTTAAGCAAAATTGATTTTTCTTATCACATATGCTCACTGTATTAGAGAAAACTTAGGAATTTTTGGTTTTTCTTACTAGCATATGCAGTATTTTTATGTTTTTTGATAAATTTTGAACATTTTTTATTTTTCTATGGCCATATTGATAGTGTTGATAAAATTTTTCCCACCTATGATTAGCATTTTTTATCTCTGGGACTGAGAAATGTAGTGTAGTAGGGTTCTATTCATCAAATGTAGTTTATCAAGGTTTTCTCTATGTCAGTTTGTATCAAACTAGAGTTTTCAATTAAAATTTTGATGAATTTATGATTTTTCATTACACCTATGATTAGCGTGTTTCATCTCTAGTGCTAGAAGAGCAATGTTTTTTATCTTCCCTATTTAGAAAGGTAGTGTTTTAGTATTTTTGGATTTTTTATGAGAAGGAAAAGATAATGTGTATGCCACCAAGATTAAGAAAACACAACATTTTTGTCCTACTCTCCCCTCATTCATAGCATTTTGACTAACTTAATCCTTAAGCTAGTTTTATTGGGATTTCTGACTTCCTTAAGCTTTAACATTATGTATTTTGATCACATTTTTTAGTGTAAACTCTATTTCATGAAAACTATTTACCAAAATGCTTGCCTATGTTTTTTATGTCAACTATTTGATAAAATGTCTAGCCATGTTTTACAAAATGTCAAACTATCATTTTTCATGTTAGTTGTTTAACAAAATGTCAAACTTGATTTTCTCATGTCAAGTATTTAACAAAATATCAAATCCACTCAAAATTGATTCATAATGTTAAATCTTAAGCTAAATGCAATTCGAGTTATGTTCATGATCTAGGCCATTTTGTTGTTCATGGGGTCATTTGTCAATTTTTTCAATTTTCATGTTATTTTATGTTTTAGTTTTAATGCTCATGATTTTAATGTTTTCTTTGTTTAAAAGCCTCTGGTGATAACAATGATGGCTCTCACAATGCTTTCTCTCCTCTCATGCTTTGATATAAGCTATTACTACTAATGATGTGGATATGTTGCCATTCTTAAGTATTCTAGATGTTGGCTTATTTTTATAATCATGATTTTAAAGATTGTGTATCATCTATTTTTGTTACACTATGTAACTATGGATATAGTTATGATTCACCTTGCTATGTTTGATGTTTCCTTTCAGATCTAGCTAAAAGTTTCTTTTTAGCTACTGATTTTTAATTATTTTTTATGTTTTAGGTTTTCTATGTAAATAGAAGATTTAGGCTACAAGTTAAAACAATAGTGCACAAGAAGACCACAAGGTAAAACTTAGAAATATGATGTAATAAAAATGAAAATTGTAAATGGAGTGCAAACATGCAAATAAAAACTATAAAAATTCTATTAAGTAAATAGGTCATAACGTATGTACAAAGGAAAGAAAGAAGGGCTACATTAGCAATGTAATTATTTCCTAACCTATGACAATGTAGAAAACTGATAAGGCTTTTCTTGCATGGTTTTGTGCTATCTGTTGCATTCACTAATAATGCTAAATGGAAGTTCCTTCAAAGATTAGTTCAAGGCTTTAGTGTTATTGGTTTTAGCTTAATTGGTTTCATTATGGTCATTAGTTTCTTTGGGTTCTTGTTTAACATTAATATTATTGATTGACAAGGAAACTATGCTATCTCCATGGATAATAATTTCACATCCTTGTAAGGTTGATGAATCTCTTTGTGAATCAAGGAAGATACCACTCATAACATAGCCAACCATAATTTTCATAGAATTAAGTTGAAACCTAGTATCTCTTTAATGACTAGGAAGTTAGCTAATGTGGGGAATTATTTCCTAGTCAAAAATTCTAACAAGATGAATCCTATCTTTACTACCTATGATCCATTTAAGAACTTGAGCATAGTAGTGGAGGTATCTTGAATGTTCTCTACTAGGCCTAACCATTCCATAATGGGTAAGCAGATTATGTTCGTGGTTTCTCCATCATTAACATTTACCCAATGCACCTTATATTGGCCTACCTGTATTATGATGAAAAGAGGGGTACATAACACCTCACCACTCTATAGATTAGTCTTAACATCCTATAATGAAATTTTTACATTGTTTTTTTTTATTCTTTCTTGAGTAGATATGACACAATAACAAAGTGGATGGACTTCTCATTTGTAGGAAACCCTTTATTCAAAGGAATAGATGTTAACATTTTGACTAAAGCATCACGATGGGTAGAGGAAGTTATAACCAAATCATAAAGACTTAATGAAGTACTTTTCTACTTTAATGAAAGCTTGAATTGCTTCATGATAGTGAAGAAGTCTTTGTTACTTCTAGATGATTTGTTAGTTTTGTTGGCTTTGACATCCTCCACTTGCCTAGGATCTTAACTTTATGTTTAAGCATGTGCTTTTTTAGCTCTTTGCTTTTCTCTTATTCTTGGATCTTCTTTGGGAGACTCATTGAAATAGTTTGAGTACTGGAGTTCATGGCTATAACTAAGATTGTAGTAGGATTTCATAGACCTAATTCTTTCTAGACCTTTGGTTGGCTACTCTCCTTAGCCTTGGGCATAGGAGATGATCATTTACATTACTCTAGTGGAAAGTTTTTGCTATTTATTTAGGAAGTTATTGATCCATTCACCACTACAGGTGAATGCTAGTTAATGCTTGTTATAGGCTTATCAGAAGGAGAGGAAACTCTAATGATGAATAGATCTATGGAAGATGTAGGTGGTGGTACCCTTATAACCAAGGGGATTCTTGAATTTGAGGAAGTTGAAGATTGATCATTACAAGGAGGTATCCTGACTACAAATGGCTCCTTAGTAGGTTTAGGTTTACTAGGAATATTGAATGTAGCTATGGTATGGGGGTCATTGTTGGTACTCAGAGAGTTGGACTCATTCACTACTAACTCCTCACAGTTGATCATTTTCTAGAGATTTTTTTTTCAGAGCTAAGTAAAACTCTATATTGTGACTAGGCAATTAATACTTGTAGCAAAATCAGTCAAGTTTGAAGTGCTTTGGTAGTTGTGGATCATCTTTTATAGCTATGGTAGGATCTCTAGAAATCTCACAAAGACGATCATTCCTTTTATGATCACTTTCAAATAATTTCTTATGTTAGATATAGTTATTTTTAAGCAATTATTTTAGAAACTCAAAGGGCTTCATTCATAGCTTTCTATACTTATATTGGTCTTTATGCTCAAAGCTAGGCTTTGAGGAATTAGTAGCATTAGATGTTAACAATTAAGATGAATTAGTAGGGGATTTAGGTTGTGAAGTCTTTGGTTCCTTTGTCATTTTCAAATCTTTAGCCATGATAGCTATCACTACATGCATTTGTTTACCCTTATATCTATTCTTCTTCATATGCTAGTTCTTATAGGCTATGTAAGTTGGGTTATTACTAGCTTCTATGGAATCTTCTATGTTTTTGATCAATGAAAAATCTTGAATCAATGATTGATGATATAGGTAATAAAATTTTGACTTGATGAAGTCATTACCAATTCCTTGAAGATGGTCAAAATGTGAACCTTAAATATGGGCTTGGGGATTTCATTAAGGATCTCATTCCATCTTTGAATGAACTTTTGGATAGGCTTAAGGAACCCCTACCTCACTTTAATGAGTTTATCTAATATTATTTTGGTCTTCAAGTTGTATTTGAAGTAGTTAATGAAATAATTTATCAAGCCATTAGGGAGGAAATGAACTTCTCAGTAATGTGCAATACTAGTCAAGAGATTTTTCTAATAAAGACGAACGAAAGATGCATAACATAGTGTATGGTCAAGCTTGTAACAAAGGGCATTTAAGGCAAAAGCTAATAAGGTATACATTTGGATCACCTTCGCCATTGTACTTAGTTAACTAGGGAATGGGGATAGTTGCAAGTATTATGATATGTGGAATGGCTAGGTTAATAGGGTGATCTTGGTAAAAGTACATGACTTTTACCACTTTATTGTTACTAGCTTTAAGCTTTCGCAGCTCCTTAGGAAGGTTCTAGATCATTTGGAAGACTTTGTCTAGACCTTGTGGTGCTCCTATAGACTACGCTGATTGTTGGATAGTTTGTAGTAGTGCTTGCGGAATTGACCACACTATGAACTATAGGGGCCACATGAATACTATTGTGGGAGGATTCAATATTGAAAATGATGCTTGTACAAGGATATTAGTGATAAAAGGAGTGTTTGTCACAAATGTGTTATGTGAGACATGTGGAATATAAGAGCCCGAATAAGGGTTAGCTAAAACTATGAAGTTTTGTTACATAAAGGGATTTAGGAGTGGAGGCTAAAGCCCAGTGATGAAAGATGTTGAGGTAAGCAAGAAAGCAAACAAAGATATAGCAGAGATCATATGAGGTACTTAGTTTATTGCTAAGATAAGAAGCATAGACTTAAATAGGAATATTTGCATATTCATCTTGTAATAGATCCTGAACTCATCCTAGTTTCCTTAGTCTTGATCTAAATTAGTTTTCTCACATGCTACAACCTCATCATCAATGATGGGATGCGATATCGCATGGGCCATGATATCACGTACGCAATATCACGTTCGCCGCGATATTTCATCCCATGCGATATCACGTCATCCCCCGTGATATCGCGTATGTGATATCATGGTCCACCACGAAGTCTATAAATAAGAGGTGCCTCTCCCTTGTTTTCTCATCTAGATCTAGACCCTTAGTGAAACTCTAGTAGTTTTACCTCTCTAGAGATAGAATATTTTCCATGTGCCCACAGTAGGAGCTCCAAAGTGAACGGATCTTTATTTGAGCAAATATTGTACCTAAACACATATTTGTGTGTGGCAATAAAGACGAACTTCTTGGATAAACCTTGCAGTGCATGGAATAGGCTAATTAGGATTTTATTTATTGTTATTTATTGTTTATCATTTACATGCTTTATTAGGAATTAAATCTCTCTCAACCTTTCTCTCCTAGTTAAGTGCCTCAGTACGACCACTTCGAGCACGTGCGTTATGCGTGGTGATCCCAGCAACGACTAGCGTTTGGTAACCATGGTTGCATTGGTTCAAGGTGTGAACGATAAGTGGGAATGGATGCCGATGCTAGATTAATTCAGACTTAGTTATTTAGTTAGAGTTAGTAATTAGTCTCTTCAACCCTTCACCTTTCAGCATAGGAGATAAAACCGAAGAAGCTATAAAAATCATATACCTCAGACTTACTTAACCATACACCGTGACAAATACAAGTATGTATAGGAAGACAACGAATAATTAACCTTAAGTGTTCCATGAGGTGTGTAGGCACTTAGTCTACAGATTTTGACTGGATCACGCATGTTATGCTCATATTCATATGGTTGAGTGTAGGGGTACCTCGCCACTCATCCTTGGCACTGTTTGTCGGGGACTAAGTGTTTCTGCGCTAAGTAGAACATAGCAAATCACTCACATCGTTGCGAGCTTAAATAAACCTTAGGGTTATTTAAATGATAAAAATTATATAACGGTTAATCAACACACCGAATTAAACTAACATGTCTTCTTCTTCAAACAAGAGAAATACACCACCTAGGGATCATACAAAGAATAGTTTGTAGTCTAAAATGCATAACCTAAATCTACCAGTTCCTCAACAACATAGGGTGGAAAATACTCATACCGATGAGTATATATCCAATTTTACTTTTATCCTCCATGATGATGAACAGATGCGCTGGAGAGACTTGCAAGGTAACATAGTGTTACCTCCAGATCATGCAGTCCCCAACATGCTCCTCCATGCTCTGGCATAGATCGGCATGACTTAGCTCTATGCTGAGTACATTATAGGAGATTTTGACATGAGGGATTACAATCCCACAGCCTCACAATGTTTAAGGGACTCAAGGTAGGAGAGCCAACATACACTATTGAAGGGAAAAGAAGTCCTGCACGTCCTAAGTAAAATTGGAGATGGTGAACCACTTATAATGGGTTCTCTATAAAAATATGTTCCCCCTCCTAATGATAGTGAGGAGGTGGGGTATCAGAACCTACGCTCCATGATACACAACCCTGGTTCTGATCCCTGTGAATGCCAACTGTTCACTGAGGGAACAACTACATATTACAAGGACGGGCACTTAGATCATCATCATGATCGGGGTCGAAGCCATAGAAGAGAAGGTAGGAAACATTGTCATGGCGATGGTTCTCCTTCTTCCTCCCCTTCTTCACATCATTCACCCTCTCTTTCCACATCTAGGTGTAGCCATCAAGAGCATAACAATGAGGATAGAGGTAGACAAAATGAGAAACCTCAACGAGAGAGTCGAGAGAGAGGACAAGGGCATGAATGAAGGGAAAGTAGGGAACAACGTAGACATCATAGACGTCATGAAAGAGATGATCATGATGAACCCCTAATTTCCACCCAAAGCATGCTAAATTTAATGGAGGCAGTGAGAATACCAACATGGCATTTAAAAGATAGTCAGATCAAGTGCTTAGACATGAACAATATCCCACGCTTCGAAGGGGGATACAACGTGGATCTTTAAAATCATTTACAGGAATTCCATGATGCCTGCACCTTGCAAAACATAGAAAACAAGTGGTAGAAACTAAAGTTGTTTCCCAAGATACTCATCAAGGAAGCAGAGAGTTGGTACCAGTCCTTAGAGCTAGAAACCATTAGGAGGTGGAGTATGATGTTAGAACTCTTCAACAATAAATATTAGATGTACTCTAGAGTGTCTAATTTGCATAAGTAGATCTAAGGATGGAAGAAAAGTACTCATAAACCCTTGGATGCTGCCATGGGCTGCTACTATGCATTATTACATGTTTGCCTGCGCCATGGTTATGCATAGCGAGACCAACTTCGCCACATCATAGATGGGCTAAGGTATGAAACTAGGAGAACCCTTGGGACTTATTCCCAAGGGAGACTATCAGAACTTAGATCCCATGAAATTCATCGCTTGTTGGAACAAGTAGCCAGAGAAGAAGGGGAGCTACGAAAAAGAGAGAGTGCAAAAAAATATAACCGTGATCCCTCTCTTCGAAAGAAGGGAGTGCGGTTTTGTGATGAAGAGGATGAGTCACCACTTCAAGAGTTGGTGAATAGAAAAACCTTGCCACTCTAGAAGCTAACAACGGAAGTGGTGGCCAAGGTAGATGAAGTATGCAGCTCCTTAGACAGTAAAATTGAAGCTGTCCTGGAAACTGTAGAAGAGTCTAAGGAGGAATGAAGTAGTAACAAGGAGAAGAAAAATTAGAGAGATTCAGGCCCTACACGTGACAAGGGTAAGGGGAAAATAAAAATCTCTAATGAGGTTGTGTACTTAGACACAGACAATGACGGTGGATGTGAGATCTGCCACTATGACCATCCTAAGGGATGTTGTCCAATCATCTCACATCTACAAGAGTCTGGGGTGTATGCACTCAACCCGAGACTCAATAGACGGTAGACACCCTGAAGGTTACCTTATCCCCAAGGTAACTCAAGATAGTTCCACCAACCATTGATGTAATATCCAAGTGGAACTCCACCACAACCCATCAGACAACATCAGTAGTGGCAATACCCACAGTCATGGGGGATGTCACCGCCGAAACAACAGTACCCTTACCAGTAGCCAGACCCATATGGATACTACGTGCAATAGCCAATTTCTCCAAGTGACTCCATGGGTCACAAAACTTCCCAACATCACTACCAATTTCAGGAGTACATTAGAAGGACTCCTTCTCCTCTAGGAGATGCTCCATATCCATAAAATCCTCCTACTCCATTCACACCTCTTCCACTTGTAGTTCCCATACCTCCTACTCCAACAATGCAAGGAGAGCTCCCCACTCAACTGCAGCAATGTAACACTATGAGAGCTGTGACCATTCAACCCATTGCTGGTTCTGATAACTAGAAAAAGAGAAGACCTTTCTTCAAAACCAAAATCCTAGACAATCTCTCACAACAACAAGCAGTTGAGTCTAGGTACGCTCCTCCAACACATAAGGCTTCGGAGCACCCTTCAGTCCAACATCAGAGCCCAACGTATATGATTATGTTAACACATACTGTAATCGACTAGATCAAGGTAGGCCACATTCCCAGAAAACTAGCTGACCTTGGCAGTCCCTTAATTTGCCTCCAAGTCACCGGGAACGAATCACATAAGGCTCTTCTTGACTCAGGTTCCGGAGTCAACCTAATTTCACAAAAGATGTATCAAGCCTGAAACCTGCCCCAACTTAAGAAGAGCAACATTCAACTAGAGCTGGCAGACTAGTCCATCACCATTCCCTTGGGATTGGTGGTGGACATCATTACCACAATGTGTGGTTGGCCATACCCAGCCAATTTCCTGGTGATTGAAGTTAACAACAACAAAGGGGACTTTCCAATTATAATGGGAAGGGCATGGCTAAGCACAATAGATGCATGCCTAGGGATTTTCGATCTTTCCTTGGAGATATCTAAGGTAAATATTTACGAAAATATCGAGAAGAAGAAAGTTCCATGCATCACATATAGTGATTCATCAAGTGATGACATGGAGGAATGCTCCACATCTCCTTCATGCAACAGGTGTGCCCTTGAAACTATGAGACAAAGATGCCTGTATGTAGCAACCACACAAGTAGTGGACACCCCGTGGTTGATAGCTAGTTGAAAGAGAAATTGATGAACATGCATGGAAAAAACTGGGGGAACAACTCATGCCAACAACGGAAGCATAGATACATTGGAATATGAGTGTCGTCGACTTCCACCCCTTAATCTAAGAACATCAATTGGGAGAAGTTGGGCACTTCTACGAAATTCAAACAAACACTCATTATTTCAGATCTCTCCCTTATAATTCAGTCATGGGGGATATGGCCACCTATGCTAATCATTTGGGGCCCTCAGTTCTTTTTAAGTTTTTGTTTTACAAATTTCTTTAATTTTTCTTGTTTTTATTTCACAACATCATTATACTTTTTCATTTTGTGTGTGTGTGTGCGTGTGTGATCCANGTGTGTGTGATCCATCTTGTAAGTTTGTCATCCAATAAGTGTTCTTCATGATGTTATGAACTGTGTTTCTATTGATTGCTAATGTTTAGTTTTTACCTTTAATTCATGATGTTGAAACTAATGTATGGTTATTTTGATATGGTAGGTAATGAGTTCACTTCATCCATTCATCCACAAGTTCTATGGTCTCTCTCAGCTTGGAAATGTATAGTCCCTTTGTAAATAAGAACATTAACGAATTGGTGACTAGGTACTTCTCAAACTAAGGAAGGACTCAAGGATTGAAAAGGGTATGACTTCAAGGGAACTTGATGCATTTTTGTTGGCCATTCTATTGGGTGCTTGGATTTTTTCTTCTTGAGTTTTCTTATCGTTTCGACGTTACCCAATCATCAGGAAGCTAAGTAATAAAAATAACAAAGTCTTTGCATGGTGTGGTTCTCATGTATAAACACATAAAACAAAAAAAAAGTGAGAATTCAAAGCACACCCCTTAGATGAAATAATCATTTAGGCTACAAGCACTGGTTATAGAACTAAAATAAAAATGTTCCCTCTAACTAAGGTCCTTCTCGCTTCTTGTTCTCTCCTCCTTGTTTCGTCGGAATGGTGGTGGCTCTTGGGTGAAGGCATTCTTGTCACTTCAAGAGGATGGATTGGCCGAATGCATTAATTCCAAGTCACTAGATGTGGTTTGATTGAGGCCGGATTTGGAATGGGATCTGCTAAGTCACATTAATCATGAAATACACAAGGGGATGTACACCACCTTGTTCTTGGGATTCTATTCCATTCTCTTCTCTCCATCCTCCTCTCCATTGTTCACCTCATTGCCGGTTGTATCATTAGTGTATATTTTGGTTAATGCATTGTTTTATTTTTGGTAAATTCTTATAGTTAAGACTTTAACTCTTGTTCTAAATGACATTTCCAGAGCTTACAGACACTTTGAATGTGGGTTTGTCAGGGCATTAAGGGCATGGGCCTCCTTTGGGGAGGACCCATTGACATTCCTATTTGGTGCACCAGTTAAATTATTTTCCCTAACATTTTTGCAATCTAATTTTTTTTCATTTCCATCTTGTTATCCCTTTCATCGATGTCATATTTGTCTCTTTTTCTCCATCTTTCTTGATTCTTATTCTTTCTCCATTCTATCACTACCAGAGGTTTACTATTAGTCATGGGGGTACAGGGCCCAATTTTTTTTGATTTTCTCCTAACCCCTACACCTTTGGTAGTCATCAATATTATACTCCAGACCCATATCAGCCATACCACAACTCAGCCAATGGGCCTTTCACCGAATCAAGGTATCAATTGCATTGAAATTCATTTACCCTTGCTAATATAAGACTGTGTTGTGTGTGCAGATGGAAATCATGCAACAAAGGATTGGATCTAGAAGGAACACATGGAATGGAGCAGTGCTGAAAGCAGCTATGCAAGGAGCAAGATCGATGGTGCACTTATGGATGGACAATGAAAGGCGTAATCTTCGCGTTAATAGCAACAAAACTTTTTTTTCTCTCTCTCTTTCTCAGCTGCCAAATAAGGCCTGATGTCAATGTAATAAGCTGTTCACTCTTGTTGTCATGAACACCAGTTTTGTTATTATGTAATGATGATCCATTCATATGTCATCCCATTAGTTCCATTTGAGTCAATATTCCCATACCTTCTCGATATTATTGTAAGGAACTCAAGGACAAGTTTTTATTTAGTCATGGAGGTATGATGGGATACAATATTGCATGGGTCATGATATTGCATGCCATGTGATATCGCGTACACGATATTAGGTTGTCCACCACGATATCGCGTACGTGATATTGCGGTCTGCCGCCAAGTCTATAAATAAGAGGTGGCTCTCCCTTATTTTCTCATCTAAATCTAGACCCTTAGCGAAACTCTAGCAGTTTTACCTATCCAGAGATAGAATATTTTCCATGTGCCCACAGTAGGAGCTCCAAAGTGAATGGATCTTTATGCGAGCAAATATTGTACCAGAACACATATTTGTGTACGGAAATAAAGACAAACTTCCTGGGTAAACCTTGTAGTGCATGGAATAGGTTACTGTTTATCATTTACATGATTTATTAGGAATTAAATCTCTCTCAACCCTTCTCTCCTAGTTAAGTTCCTCAGTACGACCGCTTCAAGCACGTGCGTTACGTGTGGTGATCCCAGCAACGTCTAGCGTTTGGTAACCATGGTTGCATTGGTTCAGGGTGTGAATGGTAAGTGGAAATGGATGCTGATGCTAGATTAATTCAGACTTAGTTAGTTAGTTAGAGTTAGTAATTAGTCTCTTCAACCCTTCACCTTTCAGCATAGGAGATAAAACTAAAAAAGCTATAAAAATCATATACCTTAGACTTACTTAACCATACACCGTGACAAATACAAGTAAGTCTGGGAAGAAAAATAATAATTTACCTTAAGTGTTTCATGAGGCGTGTAGGCACTTAGTCTACGGAGTTCAACCGAATCAAGCGTGTTATGCTCGTATTCGTATGGTTGAGTGTAGGGGTACCTCGCCACTCATCAATCAACAACTATCAATTGGGATAACATAAAAATATAAAATTTTGATAGTTTAATATGATCATAGGAAGAAGGAATGTACTCCTTTCTATTCATGTAAAGTAGCTTGTACTAGCACTTGGATTTTAACTCTTTATGTAGGATGCATATACTAGCCTAAATCTCTGCTAGATAGAATTGTAATTTTCTTCATTAATATCTGTGTGCACTAGGTTACATCCTAAAATCCTAAGGGATTACCTATGCTCCATAATGGTTGAGTCCTTAAGGTCATAGATGCGAATGAACTCCTAGTTTAAGGCCTTGTCAACAATGGTATGTAGCAATATAGTCAACACAAAAGGCATAGAATTGTATAGAGTTGAGATATTGGATAGATGTAACAAGGCTTTAAGTAGTGTATATGAGGATGCAACATAAATACTACAACAACTTGAATAAAATGTGGCTTAAATGTAACTATAGCTTAAATGAGAAAACTTTGTAAAACTATAAATATAGAAATAGGAAAAATGTACTAAACTACAAATATAATAATAAGAATTTGTAAATAAAAATGGTAAATTAGCTGTGAATATTATATAGTAGAATTTTTGAGATAATCCTTAGATTTCAAGGAAACTAGGAGCAATGTTTGAGGATTCATATAGCCTAATGGTTAGTGTATTTGTAGGGTTTGACTACATAAGAAATTTTTTTAGCTTGGAAAAAAACATTTGCTGTAGAGAAACCCAAAAATAAGATACTAAGGCTGAAAAATTCTGGCATTGAAAATCACTCAAAATAACTCATATTCATTAAATACATTGATGTGAAATTGTTGAAATAGGCAAAAAATGATTATACTTGAGTTTGGATGAAGAAATTAGGCAAAGGCACTCCTTCTAGCATTAGAAAACTATAACACCAAAAAAAATAAAAAGAAATTGAGCTAGAAATAGAATAGATCTCTAAAAACTAGTTTTACCTCAAAATCAATGAGCCTCAAAAAGAATCTAAGGTGCCTTAAGTGCTCTTGTCAATTACCTAAGAAGTTACAAGTCTATTACCAAGATAAACGATTGAAAACTTGAGATGAAATGAGTGAAAAATAGATCTACTGCCAAATTTGTGAGAATCAAGAGAAACAAGAAGCAATATGGCTAAAATAGACTACAAACTTTGTATTAAATAGTGTAAAATACTGTGAAATAGGTGCAAAAGGTACAAATCAATTAACTTTCAAAATCTTAATAATACAAATTGATGAGTGGCGAGGTACCCCTACACTCAACCATACGAATACGAGTGTGCACGCGCGATCTGATCGAACTCCGCAGACTAAATGCCTTAACACCACAAGAAACACTTGGGGTTAATCGTTCGTTGTCTTCCCAGG
>MNCI01001625.1:60494-124699 GCA_015680685.1 Gnetum montanum
TAACAACCTTGGATCAACAAAATCAATCTTTGGAAGATCGAAATGCTAATCTTTATGTTGGGGTTATTGAGGTTGAGTGTAGTGAACATGTTGAAAATGGCTATGTGAGTGGAACTACAAAAAGTCCTATATCTTATACAGACCCCATCCAATCCTATCAAAGTTCTAGAGAAGGTGAAGAAAACTATGGAGACACCTTGCCTTATCAACAACACAATCAATTTTGTCTAAGTGATCCACCACCTTTAGGGGAAGACAAAGATATAAATATGACCTTACCTCTTAAAACATTTGAAGGTGTGCTAAATTTTAACAACACATCCATGGAACATTCTCCTAGAAAAGCTATATCCGATGACTCACCAAAACCTAGACCTATCATTAAAACTTATATTAAAGAAAAACTTTATAGAAAACGATTAAGCAAGATAAGTGTAGGTCTTGATTTTCATAATCTTAAGCATCAACAAATTGTCAAGAGATGGTTCAATAAAAAACATCTAGCTAAAAATTCTCAAGTAGGTGATCTAGTCCTTAAGAGGGATAGAGCGTTTGGTCAAACTATCCTTCAAACTAAGTTTTCATCTATGTGGTCAGGTCCATTCCAAAGTGTAGACATCACTGCCCCAAATGTGTTCAAGGTTGTAAATTTGCAAGGGTATAGGTTGAATAAGAATTTTAATGCATTTCATTTGAAGCATTTCTACTTAGGTACCCCACGTGGGCACTTGGTAGATTCTTAGTTGCATGTTTTCTTCTCCTTTTCTTTGCATTTCATTTATATACAGTTGTATTTCCATATTTTGTTTGCATTATTTCTATCTTAGCATATTGTTTTGATTATTGTGTTCTTCACATGACTTTAATAATCATTTGTCATTTGAGTTACTTGATATTGGGTCATCTTAACACCATTGGAAAATAATGTAGGTATAATATAACTTACTATTACTATAATATAATGCTATAAAATCCGCTCTATATTTTATAAATACTGTAACTCTTTCCAATCGATTCCAAGGTTTCAGTTTATTTGTTATGTTTGACTATGGAGCATTTGACTTATACAAACTTATCATGTTATCATCATAACTATGTGAGTGTAGGATATGTGATGTTGGAGAGTGGTTAGTCATAATTACTAGGTGACGTTGGAAAATTCTATCCTTTCCTCTCATAAGCCCAAGCCCTCAGGTATGATGATCCATGACTATCTTGTGAATAATAGGGTGAAGTGTGTTCATTTCTACTTGAGAACCCTTAGCCACCCAGGAGACCTGCTATAATGCCACCAATCAAAGGCACATACACAATGGTTGAACTACACAATGGGCAAAGTTTCTAAAAGGACCATGCTCTTTGGCAGTGCAGCTAATTGGCTAGACTCATGTTGGAATTCCTACCTCAAGAATGAAGTACACCATGAGTAAAGTTTCCTTAAAAAAAAAAACAAAACAAAAAATGACGACCATGTTCATTGGCAGTGTAATAAGTTCTTGAGTGTGATGAGGTTCAACAACAATTCTCACCCTAATCTCCATTTCCTCTTTTAAATTTAAGTTTTTCAAAAAAGAAAAAAAACAAGGAAAAATATAAAAGTTGTGGCTTACTATGATCTAACATGAGCTTTAGCTCATCCTCCTTATTAAGTTTTGTATAAGTCACTTGCTTAAGATAGTCTACATACTTTGACTATTACCTTGTGAGAATATTGAGAATGAGAGCTTAAGCATATATCTACACACACACACACACACACACACACATATATATAATTACACATATATATTTATAGATCTTACTTAAAATAATAATAAATTATATTTTTAGATTTTAATGGTTGTTTGGATGGCCTATGTTAGTGTCTCTTTTGATTATTTGGTTATTTTGATCATGTTTAGAACATTATAGTTTACTTTCAAGTTTGCATTTCTGGTTTCATGTTATTTTTTTTCCCCATCCGTTGCATTTTTATTCAAAATTTTATAGTCCTTGCACTTGCATGAAATTTGTAATTTGGGGGCTAAGTGTTAAGGCCAACCTGACCCATGCTAGGCATAAGGCCTTGTTTGAACAAGTTTAATATGACAAAAAATCACAAGTCGTATAATATTGACATGTCAAGCCCTTATGATCTAAATTAAATGTACTTTCATGGGCTTGAATAACTCATAAATTGTAAAATGTAATGTACCTAGTTAAAGAATGCAACTATCCAACACACATCCAACTCGTGCCAACTATCCATGGGACACATGTCACTAGATCTGCTTTCCTCTCATCTCACAGCCGTTGATTCCATTCTTGAATTTCGTGCCCGAGCTGGATCCAACCCTATAAATACCCTGTCAATTCACATAGACAATGGGGGTAGCTAGAGGCAACAAACATTTTTTGTTTTGTTGGCAGGCAACATCAATAGTGTAGGCATTTTTGGCAGTCTTCTCTCTTCTACCGGCAAGCGAAAGAGCACGGCAGGAGCGTGAAACGCACGGTGAACATCAACAGTAGTTGCAGGGCAGATTGCAGATGATAGTGTGCTTGCCCTGCAGTAGCAATTGTTGAACAACGGTTTTCTGTTTTCTCAAATAGAAATAGATACGTTTTCTTTTCTTTTCTTTTTCTTTTTTACCCATGCAGCAAAGACCAATGCCCTCTTTCTACCTATAAATAGAAACTTGGCAGAGATAGGTTGTATGCACATCGTTTTGTTCTTTATTTATTTTCTTTCAAACAATAGGACATATTTTTCTCTCTACCATCTCCAATTGTAGAAGCAGTGCAGAAGCAGCCGTGGTGGTAGACAACTTTTACAGTTTTCAATATTATTATTTGCATTTTATTTTAAATTATTTATTGTACTCTTTTAAATTGCAAAAATTATTTAACTTTTCAATATTCTTATTAAATTTAAAGCTTTTAATATTTTGTTTAAAATATTGTTATTATTGTTTTGTCACATAGCCCTTTCCAACTGAGACTATTCCCAGGTTTCCGTACCCATACGAGAGGCACCCTAGGCGATAGTCTCCTAAAATGAGTTTCTTATTTTAATTGCATTGCATTGCATTTTACTACTCTCAAAGAAAAAAAAATTTATAGTGGTTCACTTGAATATAATGGAAGACTATATTATTTCATTCAACAGATGGATTATTACACATGTATGGCGCATTGGTATAATCATCCATGTTCGTGGTCAAAATTTCCTATTGATTCAGTCACTCCTTGAATTGTGCACGTACATGTATCATACCTTTTTGAAACTAAACCTTTTGGCATCAAAAGTATGATAAAACATAACTTCCAAATTGTCTTTTTCCTAGGTGGTCAGAATTTGAGATCATTAGCACTATTGGTCATGGTCATATATCCTTTAAACTTTATTTAGTTGTTTTTATTTTGGTACTCTCTTTTTTATTTTTAAATTTTTTAAAATAAAGTTTGGTTGTGTTTTGGGCATGACATCATCACCATCTCAACCTTGTTCCAACAATATAAGATTGAGTAATGAATTCTCTTTTGTCATTCACTTTATTAAAACATAAAGTTTTATCTATTTGCAATTTCTTTTTTATAAAAATAAGGTGTTAGCTTAGTGTTTGATGAGTGATCATTGTGTTAGCCCCCTTGATATCGAGTACCGGATATGAGGGCTCTAATATTAGATATGCGATATCAAGTCCTAGGAAACGATGTCGAATATATGATATTGTCTCCTTCATGCTAGCCTATAAATACAGCACTTGGGGTGCACAATTGGGACATAGTTTTAGTTCTCAGTTTTTGATAGTTTTTCTTAGATTTCTAAATTCAAGATTTGTCATTCCAAGTGCATGTTTGCAGTGTGATGTTTGTAATCAAATGACACCTTTATTTGTGTGTGGCGTACTTGGACATGTTACATGATTGGAAATAAAGATCAAGCTTACTTCCATCATTTCCACATTCACTTAGATTTATTATTACTTTAATTATTTACTATTCTCTTTATTTAAAGTATTCAGTTATTGCTATTTACTATTCTTGTCATTAAGCAAAATGAGTATGACGTAATCAATCATGAGCACTTAAGTGTAAGTACTTGGTAAGCTAGCAGTGTATCATTTGGCACACCCAGTGGTGTACGCTTGGCAATCTTAGTGGTAGTTAGATGAAATCTAAGGCATGTATGAACAATTAGAAACGGATACTCATCACATGTAGGTTAATTTATATCTTATTTTCCATAGTTCATTAGCTTAATTAATTTATTTCTTTATAATCATTAGGAGTAGCATAGAATTAGACAACATTATATGCCTCACTTTGGACTAAACCGTACATGAAAAAGCTATCACCAGTCCAAGTGAGAAGATAGTGAACTATGATCAAAGCATAATGATTTAGATACACAATTAGTTTCATCCATAGAATTTGACCAGATCATGTGTGAACACTTGTGATTCGTATGGTTCGGAATAGGGGGTACCTAACCACTCATCATTAGCATTGTTGCCAAGGATGGTGTTAGTTATCTAGATTAGTTATATCACATACGATCACTGTAAAAGTATTAATGATTTATCTTTAGAAAACACTAATATTTTAAGTCACACACATTATCACAAAAAACCATGTCTTCTTCACATAGGACTAATAATGCATTGTATGATGAGAACACTCATAAGAGAATGATAGGATATATACTAAAGATAATTAGAGTGAACAATGTCAAATAGTGGTTTCCTATGCTCATTTAGACCCTTACTACACTCAAAGACTACATTCACCTCATGTAGACAATCCTAAAGAAGATGGAGTAAGTACTACATCAAGGAGGGCCTTAAGGCCTAAGACCTCCTCTAAACCTAAACAAGATAAATCAAGGGACCATGGGAAGAACTATAGCAGCCATGGGAATTCTCCCAATTTCTCAATTTTCTCTTCCTCTTCAACATCTAGTTCTGATGAAGATGAACATAGATATAGAGATAGAGCCCCATTACAGGGTCAAGAAAAAAATAGAAATCAAATCTAAGGGAAAAATCATAGATATCAAAATGAGCATAGACAAGATTGTCATAATCAAATGAAGAGAAATAGAAATTTTCATCACAACATGTTTGATAACAATGAACCCTTGTTGGCCACTAAGAGCCTAATGTAGATAACAGAGGTGATTAAGATACCTCACAGGCATTGTAGCGATAGTTTCTTACCCAAGCTTGATATAAATAATATTTCTAAATTTGTGGGAGGATACAATCTGGATCCACAACATCATCTACAAGCCTTCCATGATGCCTATGTCTCATACAACATTGAAAGTGGGTGTCAAAAGCTTAAGCTCTTTCGTAGGACCCTAATTGATGAAGCAAAAAGTTGGTGTAGATCATTGGAACCATGTTCCATTCACTAGTGGTCCATAATGCTTGAACTTTTCAATGAAAAATACCAAACATATGAGAGAGTGTTGGATCTAAGAGAACAAATCCAAGAGTGAAAGCAAGAAAATAATGAACCCTTGGCTATGGCCTTAGATAGATATTATTCTGTACTAAATTGATGCCCAAGCCATGGTTTCTTTGAGGAAAAGTAGCTCTTCCACATCATTGATGGGCAATGAAATAAGTGAGGACCTTGGGATGTATGCTCTATGTTAATTATACAAACTACAAACCCATTAGGTTTGAGAATTAATCAAGCATGTCATGAAAGAAGAAGGAGAGCTATGAAAATGGGAGAATGTTGAGGAAAATAAGTGGGATCCAACTCTTCAAAAGAAAACCATCGATATCTATGATAAGGAAAAAGAGGTAGCCCTCAATGAGATGATTTTACAATGAACCTTGCCAATAAAACTTCTCTCATTAAGCTTAAAGCAAAGTTGGATAAGATGTTGGAATTGATGAATGAAAAAGTTAAAACTTGCATAGAAATCATAAAGGAGAAGGCAATCCAAATTGAACCGTGTGATCACAATAAATGAAGGAAGCATAACCAAGAAGCAGTTAGGAATACTTTTCAGCAAGTAGGAAAAATAGTGTTGGCACATTTTGGCCATTCAATGGAACAAGCTTTATAAGGTTATGGTGATTTTTGAAAAATTTAAAAGATTTTTTTGAGATTTTTTTTCTTCACCTTGAAGTCTACCATGTTGATTAAGACAAGCTTTTGCTAATTGGTTCACATCCACAAAGGCATGGTTGAATGTCCGCAAATCTTAGAGGCCTTGTTCAACTTGCATCCTTGAACCAACCAATACACAAAAGTTGCAGAGCCTCCTTCCAAGGACCATGTTGCCCATATGCAAAAATCATACCATTCCATGGGATTTCATCCCTTGTTGGCATTTGGACAAAAATGAGCCTAGAATCATGAACACTATCCAACGAGATAAGCGATTACGCTGCAGAAACCTGGTATCCTGATAAACCAACATAGACTACCAAATTGAACTATCAACTGATTCGCCTCACCCAGTTGCAGTAACCCTCCTCGAGAGCGCTGTTGTCCAAGCTGTTTGGACACAAATATACATGATCTTCCATTCGTTCATTCATCCAAGGGTTTTCCTGTCAACACCGGAGTCTCTTATGTCAGAAAATGGCAAAGGAGGAGGTGGAGTAAGACAGGCTGAAGGGATTAGAGTTTCTGTCTTTGGTTTCCAAAGTATGCATAGAACTTGAAGCCAACATCGGTTGCATAGACAAAGTCCTTGTGGAGTTCATCACTGAAATCGGACGCAAGAGCCAGATTGTGGAGCAATTCGATGCAGAGCTCAAGAAAAATGGTGCGGAGATGCCTGATTACTTCATTAGAAGCCTGCTCACCATCATTCATGCCATTCTTCCACCCAAAAAGGACTCCAAAAAGTCCAAAGATCCAGCCAACAACAATGACAACAACAAATCTAGCTTCCCTGGCCTTGTCGTGCTCGACGACAAACAACGGATCCACAAACTCAAACAAGAGATCGAGAAGGACGCAAAAATTGGTGATGATCATGGTAAGAATGACGAAAAGGACAAGGTTTTAAGAATTTTAGATGGCGACGGTGGAGAGGGCGGCAATAGCACCAGCACCAGCGCCTGTATCAACACCAAAACCAGTGAAGGAGGACTACGCGTGAGTAGAAGATCAGCAGCGGTAGAAGAGAAGCCTCGGTTACATGCACAGATCAGCCATGGGCGGAAGATCAGCAGCGGGCGCAGAAAAGTCAGCAGCAGGCGGAAGATCAGCAATGGAAGATTTCGTAGATAATTTATTCCATCCATTATCCTACGAAGGCACCGTTGATTTGGATAAAATAGATGATCCTATTGATGCAAAGTAATCTGGGAGAATCGATATACCAATTAATTGAAGCTTCATTCCACACAAAAACTAGAAATACTAATGGTGATCTTGATTTGATTGAAAATTTGGGAATTGAAAGTTCTTGTAATAAAAATTTTGAAGGAGATCAAGATTTGAAAAGAACTATAAAGAGTGATGTGACAGAGCTTAATCATATAGAAGATTTCACCTATAAATATTTAAACCTATGGTAAATATAGGTACTAGATACTTGGCTTCATTTTATATTTCTTGTAAATGTTGTAATTTCATGACAATTGTAGCCTTTCAATTGAAATAGTGGTTATAACCACTACAAAGGACACTTGTCAACTACAACTTGTTTATCTCTATGGTGGCCACTTGGCAACTAAATGGGACACGTGTTAGATGCAGCATTTTTATCTCTTTGGTGATTGAAACCACCCAAAATTGTTGTAACTTACCTAACTTGTTGGGCAAGTAACCTCCTAACTTGTTGGGCAAGTAATCTCCTAATTGGTTGGCCAAGTTACTTGGGAGAGAAGTTAGGTGAGATATTTTTGAATATGTAACTTCCCTACCTACCTTTGAACCCTATAAAAAGACTTCAGGGGTCAAAGAATGGGGGAATCACTTGGAAGACTTTTGGAGAAGACTTGACATCACATTTTGAGAAGGCTACTAGTTAGCACTTGGGCTCTCACTTGAAGACACACTTTGGGGTCTTGAGAAGAGCTTTGTAAAGAAGAAATTGTGAATGATTGTTTGTAAGATGTCTTGCTAGAGTAAAAATTTTAGCCTCTTTATCATAGTCCTGTGAGTTATGTATTTTATTTTTTTTGTTTTTTTTTAAATTTTTTAGCTAGTGGTTTAGATACTATCATCCTTGGCAAGTAATTTTGGGATTTTTAGATTGCTCTTACTGTTCTTGTTGCCCGATAGAAATTTCTATTAAAATTTTGCCATAGAAGCGCTTGTGTTTAAAAGCCTTAAGAGCATTTTAGTAGTAAATTTCATTATTGTGCAACGTGTGGGAACTGCTATTGGGATTGTTGTAAGAGAGCCTCTGTTTGTAGTCACGCCGTTGAACAATTCAGTAGTCGAGAGGGTTCAGAAAATCTTTGGTATTTTGATGGGACCAGAATAGCTTCTTTTTATCTTTAAAGTGAATTCTCGTGGTATTTCAATCAGAAATTGTCAAGTCTTTTAAAGGTTCTGTTTGAATGCAATCGTTGACATCTATTATCTAGTCAAAATGGAGTCTCGTACGTGGTAGTTTACGCAGCAATTTTTGGTAGCATAATAGGATTGTCTTGAAGATATTGCTTGTTTGAGCCTTGGAAGTTTGAACAATTCGTAGATATTGAATTTGGGATAGCTTTATTGCGAAGTGTTTACTCGTGTCATTTTACCTTGTTTAAATATTTGAGGTCTACACAAATCTGCTTTCTTTTCTTTTCTGCTTATTTCCATCGAATCTTGCTCTATTTCTAGTTTTCTTGTGGAACTATCTCTTTCTCTGGGGAAAATTAGGCATAGATTGTGGAGTTGTGCTCAAATGTTTTTGCAAAATTTTATTTGTTACAAGTAGGTATTATAAGGACCACGTAGACTAGGCAGTTGAACAAAATAGGAAATTTTCAATAACTCACAGTACTTGGCAAAGTTGGCTAAATCTCTTTAAAGTAAGTCATTTGTAGTTTACATACAACACAATTGTTACATTTCTCACAACCGCATGCCGCAACAGCACACACACATACTCACATTAACTACTGATTTTATTTGGAGGTATCTAGGCCTTGGTGTTGCCAGAGACCAGCAAGCACCTAAATCCTATTCGAGGACACTCGTTGGCGGTCGCGTCCCAAATGGTCGCCAACACATACAAAGTTGATGAGGTCATTCTTCATGATGAGAATGTAGCTCCTCTAGCCATTAATAACATTAACATTGAGCAAGGGTCAAAGGTGGAGTTCCCTGATGATGTGTCCATAGTAAAAGAAAATAGCAAAACATGTTAGGCAAGCCCATCTGAGCAAACAAAAGAAGTTTGTGACCTCCTAGAGGATGCTTTATGGACAGAATTACCCTTTGACATAGCCAATGAAGATCAAGGGAAGTATTTCATAGTAGCATTTAGGCCCTACATGTCCCCTAACCAACACTAGGTTAGGAAGCAACTATGTGACTAAGGTATCCCATTCGTCTAATGTGCGCTAGGTGCCTACCTACCCTTTTCTTGTGGATTTAGTTCAGCCATGCATTTTTTTTTGCTTACATTGCATTTTTCTATGCATTTATATTTAACTTTATTTCTTAGATTACACATTATCCAATTTCTTTATGCATTTGTTTACTTTGTTTATGTATTTTTCTTAGTTTACACATTCACTCATTAGGTTTACTCTTTAGCAATCTGTAGCTTACACATGAAAACATAAAAACACATAAAAATCAAAGAAGCCAAAATCACAAGAAAGAGAAATAGCATCACTATAGCTTGTCATGGCCTTAAACTGGCAACTCACAGCCCAGAATGGCCTTAAACTATCACCTATAATTTTAAACCTATGGCCCACCATGATTTTAAATTGACAATGTATGGCCCAAAATGGCCTACAACTATCACTAAGGCTTGACATGGCCTTAAACTAGTAGCTCACAACCTAGAATGTCCTAAAACTACCATGCTTTGCTTCCTAACTCATGGCCTAAAATGACCTTAAACTAGAAATAATCATGGTCTGAAATGGCCTTAAACTAGAAATAATCATGGTCTGAAATGGCCTTAAACTAACATTAGCCTTCCTACTATGGCCTTATACTAGCATGGGGCTCACAATGGCCTACTCACATTATCATCACATAACCTTAACTTAGCACATTCACTCATTGCATAGTAAGCATAACAAGTCAATAACAATAAAAACAAAAGTTCATACATCACATATTAAATATAACAAAAATTCATTTCATTACATCTCACATGAATAATAGTAAATAGCATGAGAAACATGAATAGCAATAAAATAAAACAAAAATGCAAAAATGTACAATAGTAGGGCTACATCAAGACATGCTCAATCGATGGTACTAGGTGCAGGTGGAGGTGCTTCTTCCCCCACCACAACACTAGGGCACATGGTATCTTTTAGTACCTACTACCACAACCACAACAAAATAAATAGTTAATAAGTAAACCTATAGTACCCAAGTTAACACAAAACACATGAAAAAAGTAAATAAAAAACTAACCTAGGAGGGTTCCACATGAGCTTCTAGAGGCAACTTGTCAAGGCCATCCAAACATTGGAGGATCATAGCCTTTGAAAGTTGCATCCAATCCTCCTACCCAAAGTCAGCCCCTACAAGGGTCTTCTCTTTGTCCACAGTAGTCCATGGGGGAAGTTTCATGGAGAAGGTAGCAAAAGAAGCCTCTTATAAGGGGGTGAAAATCTACCTCTTTGGATAGCCACTCACCATTGTATGCCAAGCAAACAACTCATAAGCTTACCTTCCTCTAGTCACCTCAAGGAACATCTCAAGCTGGTGGCATTTGATAGTATCCTCTTTGTACCATTAAATCTACATGTCATGCTCATGCTTGTATTGATGCTTATGATTCTTTACTATACCTTAGTGTTATAATTCTTCCAATTCTTGTTCTTTTGGGTGAGCAGGTCCATCTACAACCATTGTTTGATTATCTCCCATGTGGCCTCATTTTTGTCTCTAATAACCAACCAATTATGAGCATACTCTATCTCAGAGATCCTCCAAGTGCTATCTCCCTATAACCTAGCCACCAAAAATTCATATCAAGATTGATGATCCATGATCTTCATATCCTTTTTGGTCACTCACTCCTGGAGCTCATGCATGCATTTCCACAGGTGCTCATTTGAGCACCTACAAATCCACAATGCTTTCGCACAAGAAAGCATGCACTTTCTCATTATCTTATACATGCAATGAGACACCTAGTCCACCTTATAAGGGAGTTTAGGGATGGCATCAACCTTTGCCACGTTGCTTGGGTCCCACCGAATCTTGGAACCTATTGGCATGCAACAAGAAAATAATATTATCCATAAAATGCAAGCAATAAAGCAACAGAAAGCACAGAAACATAGCAAACATACAAATCTTAGGATCTATCTATTATAAATGGTTCACCATGTCCTCCATAATGTCTTCCATAAAGGCAAAGTTTTTAAGCATGTCTATCCATGGCTCCATGTGGTAGGTAGACATTGGACCACTAGTAGGTACATCTAAGGCTATAACACAATGATGCAATTAGCATGTAATCAATCCAACCAAGGATGTTAGAGAAGAAAGTCACTAACAAATGGAAATTCAAAGTTCTTACCTAGCAAGCCATCAAACATGAGTTTAGGGGGATCACCCAACTATATGCCATCAAATGGGCAATCAAAATCACCACTGTTAGGGTTGACCAACCCCTACTCCTCCAACTATTGGAGGATCTCTGCTACATCAAGAAGCTCATCTCCATGAGCCTCCACTCGTCAACTTGGGGAGATGCTTCTTCTGCAGCTACCTTTACTGCTACTCTCGCAAGCCTATCTATAGTCTCTACAATCAGCACATATGCATAGCACATTAGTACTAGTTAATAACATAGCATGAATAGTGAAAAACATAGAAATACAAAAATACATATAACACAATAAATGCATCTAACAAGTTACACATACTAATGTACAACCTTCATATGTAACCTTTGAAACTTGATATGGATCTTCTTGCTGCTTGGCTTCTTGGCCTCAAGAGCAACCTCCTTCATAGCATGTGGATTTTTAATCTTTGCCTTAGATAATTCCACCATCTCTATAATGTAGTTATCTACCTTAGCCAGGTTCCTAGTGCCAACTAGGGGTGCCTTGCCTACACTATCACATGAATACTATGACTTCCCCAGAAGACCCTTAGTCATTACTAATAACTACTCATCAATTTCATCTAGAGGGTCCTATGCCTGGGTGGTCACAAATAGGTGCTTAATCCATGGCTTTGAGAGTTGATCATGTTCATACATGATCCAATGTCCATCATTACATATGATCAATAGATCTGCAAACCTTCATAGATACCCTATTAAGAATGCAAAGTGAACATGGGATCTTTCCTAGATGTTAAACTACAACCTCGAGATCTCTGCATGCAAGTCGATTGCAATATAGGTAGCCTAGTTAAACCATGTGCCCTCTAGTAGCACCTCTTTCATCACCTATGCCTACTTCACTCCAAGGATCTTTCCTTGGAAGAGAAACTTTGGGAAGGCATGGGCATGGAAAAGAGGGTAGAGCTCTTGTACCTTAGGCATAAGCACATCCTTGATTGGTATGCCCTTGTGCAATTGGGTGGCCACCAACTAGTTTTTGATCTCTCCTATATGGTTAATGTACCTACTAGCCTTGTTAACAATCAATGGGCCATCAATGGAGTGTCCAAAGAGGTTAGCAAAAAAGGCCCCACTAAGGTTGAGCACTACTCTCACACCATGCTCATGGGTGACAAACTGTTAGACATCATTGCTAAAGGAGTTAATGATGGTGATCATTTCAGCCACTAGAATACCCTATGATAGCCCTACAACCCCATCTGCAGCCCTTATGGCAACTTGAGTCCTCCCCACTAGCAACTACCCTAATAGCCATTGTAGCCATGACATTGCAAAATCCCACACAAAAAAGAAGAAATCTAATTGTAGCTAGGACTATCATGCCACAACACACACCCACCACAACTCCCTAGACACGCAATCATGAAACTCTCATTACATAATACCTCCCTGCCATACACACACTCCTAGACATGGTAGTCAAAATGGCCCATGGTAGTGCCACCCCTACAATGGCAGGGCACCAACAACGTCCACTATCCCAAATCCTCAATGTAGAAAATAAAAAAAACGGTAAAGGGGAGAGTGTAGTTGGTGTACCTGGTAGATGCCAATGGTCTCCTCTCTTCCATGCATGCCTATGGTAGGTAGCCTTGTGCTTGTTTCCCTTCATCCACATTCACTAGTTCTAGGTGTAGGTGTCTACTTCGACACATCCTCTTGGTCCAACTATGCTCTCTACTAGCAGAACATGGCAATAATAGTAAGTTTGTGCTCTAGATTTTGTATTTTTCAAGTTTGAAAATGACAACCCATGGTAAAATGTGCTTTAATACCCTCCCCCCTCAAGGATCGTTTAATGACTCACTAACCAAGGACTACACTCCACACTTAGCTAAAATTCTCAACTTTTGGTAGAAGCATAGTTGGATGAGAGTGTAGTTGGGTGAGAACATAGTCACTCACACTTAGCCAAAATTTTTCATTTTTTGCTACCCAATCATTGCCTTAGTCAATTTCACTTCTCGATCATAGCTAGCCTTTTCCCAAGTAACATGTTTGATGCATCTATGGTCTGCTAAGACCTAAAAATAGCACCCATCACCTACCAAGGCCTAAAAATAGCACACATTCATGCTTACCCCTCTTCACACCCTTATTGCATACTTAGGCAAATTTTCATCGCATTTCTTTTAATTCATTTATGGAAATTAATGTGGTTATGATGGGTGTTACTTAACATTTTATTGGTTTTTTTTTTTGCAAGAATACAACATGGCCATGCTTGAATAGCTTCTTTCACCTTTGATCCTCATCAATTCTCATGGTTATATCAAACAATGCATTGACCCACATTACCTAGGCCTTAAGCCTACAACCTATATTAAATACATAGCATCTGTAAAGACACCACTAGACTAGCCTAACCATCTAGTTCATGCTCTTGATCTAGAGGTTGGAGATGTCATAGAAGATCCTCTCATTGAGATCCCTATAACAACACCCAATGGTAAGGCAAAAATGCTAAAGCTAAGTTCCTCGCTAGGTCCCCAACATGCCAACGACATTGCTAAAGTGCTAAATGATAACATCAAGGTATTTGCATAGTCATATGAGGACATGCTGAGCCTAGACCCTTAGCTAGTTTAACACAATATCATCCTCAATTTTTGCATTAAGCTAGTAAATAAAAAAGCTTGCAAGGTTAGGCCTCAAGTGGTGTTTGTAGCAACCGAAAACGTTGGTAGTTGGAAGACCATTGGGGGTCAGCAGATGCAATAGTTCCAACCTTGTATCTATTGGAGGGCGGTGCTAGGTGTGTGCAGATATGGGGTGCCCTGAATAGTCTGGTCAATCAGACAGGGACTTACATCGGTGTCAATATAGCCTTTTGCAACGTAAATAATGTGGAATGCGAGATAATGCTTACGGATAAATAAAGTAGGGTAGAAACTGTAAAAATGTAGCAGTAATATGAAATAATGCTTAAAGGTGAATAAAACAAGAAATAATGCAAAGAAATAGACAACAAATGAGAGATAAAGTAAAGTATGGTTAGAAACATGCACCGCTCTAAAGTTATAAACTCATCTTGTCAGGGTGGATACAATTGGCTGCACAGCATGACTGAGTACAGAAATCTCGAGAGTAACCAAGACGTGCCGAGTAAAAAGAGCTATGCGCTTGGACGCATACTTGTGTACAAACAATGCGGGGCTCTACCAAGGTGGTAGAATGGAGATGGGAACCTCTTGCTAGCTGAGAGAGAGTCGCTATTTATAGCTTTAGACAGATGACTTTGATATTACAATGTTGGAGAGAAAGAAGATCTTTGTTTTAAAATTTCAAAGTTCCCACCACTTGGAAGCTGTTTGCTTCAAGAAAGATGCGAACTCTTTTGCAATTGCCAACTTTAAAAATTATGGACTTTTCCACATTGCGAGTACCTCTAAAAATTACTGACCTATTATATGCTATTTTCCAGGATATTTATAGGGCTGAAGGTAAGTGGAAAAGGGAAATTTTTTGAATGCTACGTGCCGCAGGCTTGCCTTGTCTTACTGGCACCACTCGAGTCATCTATGACCATTGGGCCTACAAGACCATTGCGATGCAAACCTACCATGCAATAACTGCGATCCTACCACATCATAATTGCACCTTTAGCATTTGGGGATGTGTGCCAATTGTCCAATTAGGTGGAGCGCATTGATGTCATGCAACTACCTACATGCCTCATTCTGCTTTGTGACGTAGCATGCTTGGCATAGCATAGCACCTTGTCACGCATTCTACTATCTGTTACATGCTTGCTACGCTATGCTACTTTACGTAGCATAGCATAGCGTAGCAACTTAGTCACAAGAGTTTTGTTAATTTGCAAACTTTCTCCTGCGATGCAAGTCTTGTGAACTTTGTTGACTCCGCCTTTCGAACTTCCTTTTGTCTCTTCTGTAGGATTTCTACGCCTTGCTCTGCCATGTAGCTCAACGTAGCATAGTAGTAGACATGGTCTGCCGCTTCTTGACGAAAAAGGACATCACTGCAAAACTCAAAATTGGACAAGGGGAGTGGGTAGTGAAGTCATTTCCATGCTACGCTGTGTGACATCGTGTAGCATAGCACTTCATTCCACCATTCTCTTCTAAAGCTTTCTACGCTACATAGCGTAGCAGGCTTCATGACTTAGAAAACTTGCCAAACTATTTCTTGCGCATCCAGAATGCTACTGCCAATTCTGCGCACCATTTCTGAGTAAGTTGCTGGCTATTTAGGCTACTTTGGTGGGTGAGTAGGATCGTACAGGACCTGTCCATGATCAAAGTAGAAAATTTTCTGAACTGGCCGACCTGGACTCAGAACGTTCTTCTCCCGATGAACTGCCATCATGCTGTGCGGACTACAAGAGCCTAGTGAATCAAGGATGACCTCGCATTTTTTAGGGTGTTTCATTGGCCCCTCTTTGTCAATGTCTAGAGAATAGGCTCGATGGACATTGGCAAAGAATACGAAACACCATAGTAGGCGAAATGCTAAGGTTGTTGCTTGGTGAGTGCTGAGATGTTGCTTGGCCATGCTTGAGAGTGTTGCATTGGTTTTATGGTGATTAAGGCAGAGAGAAAAGATGATGTTTAGTCAAGTTCATCATCGGAGTACTCAAAGGGGCTCATTTACATTTTCATCTTTGGTTGGTGTTGTTCTTCAACCTCCTGTAGGTACGTGTCCCCTCCGCAGGATGAGTTGCGTTACATCCGTGGAGGGTTCTAACTTGCCTACTGTAGCCTTCCGCATAGTGAACTGTGTTATGCACATGCCAGAATTTGCACTCTAAAGTAGCTGAGCTAGTTGAGGCACTCACTTTGCGATGTTGTAATGTTTGCTGCTATAGCAAGATGCACTTGCAGGGACAAGGTCTTGCTAGCTACTGGCATTGTTGTTACTCTTGGGCATCATTTTTGGTATGAGATACCCAAAGCAGGGAGGCCAGTAGTGGTCTTGGCAGCGCTGGCATGGGGGAGCTGATCTCCAAGGCACCGAGAACTATTGTGGACACGGATGCACTGGAATCCCCGCCAAAGGAATGCGTGCTCAGTTCAGCTATGGGATTAGCTACCAGATAGCTAAACATTGCGTGAACTGAAACCTTGGTAGGAAACTGAAGAGGAACAATATTGTGGCTAGGCCACAATACTATCAGCACCTCAGAAGTGGGAATGAGCCCAGGAACTATCGTCAGGGCAGTGGGTTGTGGTGACGATAGGTTCGAAGGGCCCGTGTGACATCATTTGACAACTTCGAAGGGTCAGCATGACAACGAGGATGGTAATGCGTATGCCCCAGACCATGTTCTCCTTTTGTCGAGAACTATGTCTTGGAGCTACGACGTCCCACCCACGGACCGGTATCATGCCCCATTGTTCGACATGTATCTGGTGGTGGTGCATGTTAAGGGTGCGACGCGAGCCCAGTTTAAGGTCTTGGTAGACCATGTGCTGGTTTAAGGTCCCAATAGACCACTGTGATAGTTTAAGGTCCCAACACATTGTACATGTCAATTTTACATTGTAGTGGATGTGCAATGCCAGTTTATAGTCATAGTAGACTAACAATGCCAGTCTTACGTCGTGGAAGATGGTTGCTACCAGTTAAACATCGTGGTAGATGCTGCTCGATGCTACTAGTTTATCATCATTGTGGACGCTGCCTGGTGCGACTACCATTTTATCATCGTAGTGGATGGTACTTTTTGTTTCCATTGCACTTCAGATGTAGTATGGCTTGAGGTACGTGTGGTTCACTAGGTTGGCGAACTCGTTGTTGCCCATGTGTGCCTGCTTGAAGCCTCCATTCCCGAAGGCTTTAGCAACCACATAAGGACCTTCCCAGTTGGCTGAGAACTTACTTATGTGATCACGGATGGCCTTGAGGATGAGGTCTCCCTTCTGCACTGGATGTCAATGTGGGTCTGCAAGGTGCTTCTGCTATTGTTTGTTCTCATAGTGCTCAATTTGTCTCAGCGTCTACATGTGTTCCTCCTCCACCAAGTCAAGATCGATGGTCCATGATTCATTGTTCTAGGCTTCGCTTACAACATCGGATAGGATCATCTGAAGTGAGGGTACTTGCAACTCAAGAGGCAATACAGCTTCAGATCTATAAACAAGACTGTAAGGGGTCTTACTCGTCGTAGTTCTACAAGTCGTTCGATAGGACCAGAGGACATAGAGTATTTGCTCGTGCCACCACCTCTTGCTATTTTTAAGTCTCCACTTTATTAAGTTGATGATGGACTTATTTGTAGCTTTTTCTTGCCCATTCTCCTGCGGATAATAAGGGGAATAAAATGATTGTTTAATGCCTAGATTTCTACAAAAGGTTTGGGTTTCCATACTGTTGAACTATCGTTCATTGTCAGTCATAATAGTTATCGGTAGTCCAAACCTAGTTACGATGTTATTGAGGATGAAATGGAAGATTTTATGAGACGTCGTATTCCTTAGGGGAATAGCATCCATTCACTTGGTAAAATACTTTGTGGCAATGATAATAAAGATATGCCCTATAGAGGACTTAGGAGTGATAGGCCCTATGAGGTCTAGTCCTCATCGTTGGAAGGGCCACGTAATTTGGGTTGGATGCAAGTCTATAGGTGCTATGTGTATGAGGTTTTCATATCTCTAGCATGTGTCATATGTCTTGACTTTTGATAGGAATTCACACTCCATGTAGGTCCAATAGTACCCTAGGCATCTGATTTTCGCAGCCATAGCCCTCGGTGCTATGTGTCCACCACATAGCCCTTCATGAATCTCATTAACTACCTTTTGTGCCTGCTTACCACCCACACATGCTAGCAATATCCCATTGTAGGATCATCGACATAGGGCATCATTTCCCATGAGCACGTATTTCCAAGCACGTTTGCTGATTACATCTCTTTGAGCCGATGTCAATCCACCTGGGGGTTCACCATGATGTAAATAAGCTTTAATGTTATCGTACCACTCTGAGGTATCCACAGTGTCGATAGAAGCCACATGTTTCACCTGAGTGATAGGCTCCACACATTCTATGATTGCAGTTGGAAGGTTTGCCAAGGAATACGATGGGATGTTTAACGCAACAGTAGCTAAGGCATCTACTATGGTGTTCTCGTTGCATGGCACGTGTTGCAAATCAGTGGTCACGAATTTCTTTAGTAAGATTTTTGCTAGATCGCAGTAGGGTTGCAGGTGCATAGCCTTGTAGGCGTAGACTTCGGTGATTTGATTCATGACTATTTGTGAATCTCCCTGGATCTCCAGGTGTTGTACATGTAGCACGTAGGTAGTTAAGAGGCCTCTGAGTAGCCCATCATACTTTTCCATGTTGTTGGTACAAGGGAACATAAAATGATAAGTGAATGGGTACGTTTCCCCAGAGGGGAATGTGATCGTGGTAGCAGTGCTACCTCCTCATGTGGTTGAGGTGTCATTGAAGTGTAAGGTTACCTCAAAATGCAACGGGATGATGGCAACATTGCTAACGTATTCATCTGGGAACTTAGGATCTATGGTTTCCTAGTCATCGACTGGTGAGGCTGCAAGCTGGGTTGTTATGGCTTGGCCCTTTGTCAACGATTGACTTACATAACGTAGGTTGAACTCCGCAGTTATTGCTTTCCATCGGGATATCCTGCTACTTTCGTATAGGTTGCCACTGATAGCCTGGAGTATGTTGCTTTTGCAAATGATGTTGGTTGTGCTGTAGAATAGGTAATGCCACCACTTTTTTAGTGCGAACACTAACGCTAGGTAGTTCCTCTTCACCTTGTTGTATTTTTTCTCATATGCTATTAGTGCATGGCTCAAGTAATACATTGGTATCTCAGAACCGTCGTCCTGCTTCTGACATAGTAGTGCTGCTATGAATTCATTGGAGGTGGCAAGGTATATGAAGAAAGGCTTGTCCCTTTGCGGTGGGTGCACCGTTGGGAGGTGCGAGAGCTCCTTCTTTAGGTTGTCAAAGGCTTGTTGACACTGGACTATCCACTCAAAGTCAACCCCCTTCTTTAGAAGATGTTGCATGGGGAGTAACTTATCGGTCAACCTTCCTATAAACCTTCGAATGAATTGCACTCTACCTTGTAAACTGCATAACTCTTTAAGGTTTATGGGAGGCCCTAGGTTGATGATGGCCTTAACTTTGTCTAGGTCCATTCATATTCTGGCCTCTGATACTACAAACCCTAACATGTGTTCGGTCTTTACCCCAAAGATACACTTCTTAGGATTAAGACATAAATCGTGCCTTTGGCAGCACTTGAGGACTAACTCTAGATCACGTGGGTGGTGGGCCGCCTCTTTGGACTTAACCACTATATCATCCATGTAATTGTTTAACGTTTCTAGGATGTAGTCGCTGAAAATGTAGGTCATGGCTCGTTGGCAGGTTGCTCCAGCATTCTTGAGCCCAAAAGGCATCATGGTATAGCAGAAGGTTCCCCATGGATTCATGAAGGTTGTCGACAGTTGGTGCTCTGGGTTGATGCGAATTTGATTGTATCCGGAGAAGCCATCCATGAAGGATAGCAAAGCATGACTAGCTATGGTATCTATGAGTTGATCGATGCTTGGGAGTGGGAAGTTGTCTTTGATCGTTACCTTGTTCAAGTCTCAAAAGTCTATATAGATTCATATCCCTCGTGTTTTCTTTGAAACCACAACGATGTTGGACACCCACTCTGAATAGTCAACCATGCAGATGAAACCTACTCGGTATAACTTAGTGATTTTTTCCCTCATAACTAGTGCAATTTATGACTTAATCTTATGTGCCTTTTGCTTCACTACCCTTATGTATGGCTCTAGGACGATGTTATGCTGAATCAACTATGGATCTAGACCTAGCATGTTGCCATATGACCATGCGAAGACATCAATGTGATCTTGCAAAGTTTTAACTATGCCCTCATGTATTTGTGTGTCTAGGAGGGAGCTAAGTCTTAATGTCTTTACTTCCCTTCTTGATGTGGTTACGGGTATCTCGATGAGAGGATTCTTGGTTACATCCCCGACCTCTAAATCTAGGGCATGGACTAGGTGTCTCGGCCAATCTAGGGGTGCTTCTAAGGTTTTTATAGTGTTAATCGTAGTCGACCCCCATTCAATCATGTCGGGATTCAACTGTCTCGCGAGCTTGCCTTGTGACCCTGCTAGAATTAGAAGCATAGAAAGGGCATGATGGGTTTCCATCTCTTACTTGACCTACCATTATAGGACGAAAGCTTGGGTAATGGTCATCAGAGATTTTGTGAAACGTAAATCTGCAAAGCAACACCGAGATGCAACTTGCTAAGTAAGGTGATGTAAAGATTGAGAGTTTACTAGTTTAAGGTCGTGGTAGACCGCCAAGGCACAAGAGTCTAAAATTGTTGAAGATATGTAAATTGTTGATGTGAAATATGAAGTTGTATAACCGTTGATATGCAAATTCCAAACTTCTAGTTTAGTGTCATCTTGAACAGCCATATTGCGACATGCAAAATCTTGATATGCAAAATAATGGTAAAACGAATGAAATTGCAAGTACTAGGGGTATCTAACTGCCAGTGTGGGAATGAAGACATGAAACTATGCTAGGCTTGCTAGTTTAAGGTCTTTTTGGACCTTTAATCAAAAAAAAAAATATTATTATATTTTTTTTAATTTTCAGGAAGGTGAGTAATTGGCCTAAAGCATGTCAAGGTTTAAATGCTAATAGTGTCATGATGCCGTGGTGAGCATGCTATGCTGCATGCTGTGCTCCGCATTAATCGGAGAGAGAGAGAGAGAAAGTCTCCTCATTTTTCCACTACTGCCATAAATAGGGATTGAACCTTGGTAATTTTGACATTTTCACTATAAAAGTGCAGAATCCTCATCGGAGCACTCGGCGATTTCAGAGTGCGGAGCAATTATCTTAATCAATTAGCAAGGAAAATTTCTAAAGTGAAGGTCGTAAATTTGCAAGCAGGGCCATGGCTCCTAAAACTTAGTTGGTGCTTGCAAAGGTCGAGGAGGCTAAAAAGGCCTTGAGGTGTGGGCCATAAGCGCATGTTCCAGCACTGGAGAATACATCGTTGACTCAGTGAGTTTTCATGTCTCCTTTACCCTTTTCATCTTGCAGCTTCTTCCGCTTTCTACTTTGGTTTTGCATCTCATTTGTTTTTCTATTTGTATTTTTTGTGACCTCGTTATTTGAGCTTTTGTGTTGCCATGACCTCTTTTTCTTTTGGTCATAGCTATTGTGCAAAGGTCTCATTGTGATCGCATGCAAGGTCATTGCCACTACCACGGTTTTCGCGACTGCAGGGCCGGGGCCCTTTAAGTTGCTTGACCTTGGCATGTTGTGGCATAAAACCCTTGGGAGGGTTTGGTTATGTATGATGTAGCACCACGGTGCATGTTTTTGTTTCAGTATGTTGTTAGTTATTTTGCTGCTACGCTAGGCTTTTGCATCTTTCCTACGCTATGGTGACCAAGGGGTTATGTTATGCTACATTCATGTTCTACAAAGTGCTGCTATGTTGCGCATGCATTGCGTTCAAATTTTGATGTCAATATTTTCTATTTGCGTCATGCAGGGTAGGGCCAAGGTCTAGGTTGATCGTTTTGGACCTTGAAGGGGTCCTATGTCATGTGGACAGACCTATGGCCAATGTTCCTCCTCCCTCGATACATTTGGGAGAGTGAGCTATTTGGTTCAGGGATGGGATGCGAGACTTCTTGCAATTCCTTCTCAGCTATTTTAGTCTCATGGTTTGGTCCTCCTTAGACAAAGTGCAAGCATTTGGCATAATAGAGGCCATACTGCCAAGGACAAATTGGGGCATCCTGAGATACCTTTCCGATGACGTGACCATAAGCAGGCTAGGAGGAGGATCTAACCAACACTCAACAGGGTTGAGGCGTTTAGCCTGGATCTGGGATATGCCAAAATACCAGTGTTATCATCCATACAACACGTTGTATCTTGCATGCCACACAGCGATGTATTTTCAGAACCCACAAGGGACCGTCTATTGTGTTGGCAGGTGAGTTTCGCATCTTTGCTTTGCTTCGTTGTGCAACGTTGGCCATACTTGGCCGAGTGTTGATAGTGTATGCTTATCACTAGGTTCTATATTGATGATGACGGGGTTCATGATTAGTTGGGTGAGTTGGCCACAATGCAGCTAGCCCTATGGGAATTTTCCTTTGCCAAGAGCCTACGGGCAGGTGTGATTACTCATTGCAGGGAGGAATACCATTCCCACCTATGCATGCTCACCACCTTCTACAATCATTATAGGGTGAAGGGTTGGTTGGACAAGGAGTGTAAAGAACCTTTCAAGAAAATTACGGTCGAAGAGATCCTGGTCGATGAACTCCCACTATTCCCCTCACCGTATAGACTTGGTGGGTTAACATGTGGGTGCCACATGCCCAAGCGTTTTCGTATTTTTCTTTTTATTTTTATTATTATGCTAAGTACATTTCATGATCACTGCTGCAGGAGCGAAGAAGCCTCATTAGGTAATGGTGGTAACTACCAAAAGGCAAGGGGGAAACATTTACTTCAAATATGGTGAAGTAGCAGTGAGCCAGAGTTTGTTAGAATGAGGGGCTCCAAACCCCTTACTCAAGAAAATCCGAATGGCTGGACTTATGGATTTTTTCATGGCTTCAAATCTAGGTGTCCCTACTACTAAGATGGTTTCCTTGCTGAGATTTGTTTGGTGTCCCTATTGATGGCACCGACGTGATGTCGAAGGACAAGTAGGAGTTGGCCCTTCATAAGCATCACATCGAGGAGTAGCTAAGGCTCACCAAGGAGAAAAAGGGGTTCCCTATGGACAAGCTCAAGGAAGGTCCTGCCATGGGGATATACCTGGACTTTCATGCCTGCGCATTCCCTCAATTGCTCTCCCAAGGGAAGGTCCTGGGGCTTGAGCAGGCTTGGGTAATGCGGGAAGTCATGGAGGAGGGGGCCCATTACAACTAGGCTGAATTCCTATGTAGTGGTTTGCAGGCTAAGATTTTGGAACTTCGTGAGCAAATAGAGTCCCGCTCTAACATACACTATGCTTTCTACATAGGCTGTTTAAAGCACTTCGTGGAGTTCCTGGTGGTCCAGGAGAATGGAGTTTGGTCCAAGCTAGATCATGACCAGATTCCTAAGCCATGGATTCGACAGGTCCTTTAGACTATTCAAGCCTAGGATCCCCCAGAAATGGTTAGGGAGTCATTGTCTGTAATGACTAAAGGTCTGGTAGTTCGTAGCACTTTTGGCCAGGACAGTGCATGGGAGATGCCCCCTACCATAATCGGCAACGTGATGTAGGATGAATGTCTCATAGCTGAGACCATGCTTGCAGAGCTGCGAAGAAAGAGACCTCCCCCAATCAGGGAAAGTTCTCATGAAGAGGAGGGGCAAAGATTGTGGTTCAAGCTACGGCAAATGCAACCCCTCATTGGTGAATGTTACATAATATTTAGTTTACTGTGCTATTGCCTACTATTTTCTACTTTTTTAGGTGGTGCATCGTAGCGTGGCATCTGTTTTGAGTTAACTTGTTTTGAATTAACGTATGCATGCCCTTTTGTGAGTAGAAGAAGAAGAAGACAAAGAAGAAGGCAATGAGGAAGTGTTATCCTTGAGGATAAGGGAGACAAATAAAGATGTGGGGGCCTCAATTTTGGAGGAGAGGGCCCTGATCAAGAATAATGGAGCTCCTATCTCTAGGGCAGGGACTCTTGTCATTAGGGAGCCTCTTCCTAATGAAGAGGTACCTTTCCAAAAAAAAAAGATGCTACTCTCCTAAAAGAAAAGGCACCAGTGCATGAGGTAGGGCTTTTCATGGACTTGGTCAGGCCTTCTACCGAGCCTACCACGATCGTATTGCATCGGCAAGAAGAAAGACTGTAGCCTGATGCTAGTGAGTTAGGCTTTGTGTGTGCCTTACTGTAGTCCATTTTGGTTGTTGTTAACATGATTAATCATGTAACAGGTTCCACTGCTGATGTCTTAGGACCTCCTCCACCTCATACTGAGTCATGGGCTGAAGTCCTTAATAAGTTTACATTTCTTCAGGGACTTGTCGATGACATGATCAAACGCCTTCAGTAGGCAAACCCTTGTGTGGGTAAGTAGGAGTGTTAACTGTCCTTATGTTGCTATATTGAAATTTTTGAGATTTTTGATTATGTTATGCTAACATGATTACTACGCTTTGTGTGCTTGAATAGCCTCTCAGCTCAAGTGGGACTTGGCACGACCTATGGAGGTAGGCACAGTGCCCGCACTCTCGCCTAACATGACCGAGGTGTCTTGTCATACGTTTGACGAGGATTACAAATGTGTCTTGCACTCGGCACACTCTCTATGGGAGTGTAGATGCACCAACGAGTACATGTGGAAATGGGTCCAAAGGGTCGAGCAGAGAGAGGCCGAACTGGTTGCCAAGGTGGAGAACCTCAGGTCGAGGATCAATTTTCTCATAAATTGTAACCCTGACCCTGTTGATTTGCAAAGGGCTGTAGATGAATACGGTAGGTTTTGGACTGTCATTCATCAAAATGTGGAGTCCACCCACAAAATAATCAAACAGTAGATGCAAATGGACTTACTAGCCCAGAAGTGCCAAGATATGAAGGACATCAACGCTAAGGACTTCGAATGGGGGAAAACCCAAAGGGATCACAAATATACATACAAGCTAGAAAATGAAACCCATCAAAGATTGTATAAAGATGCTACTATGGAGGCATTCTCGTATGAAATATTCATGAAGGCCATCAATACTTCTGAGTCCTATGCTAGGTTTAAAGAGTAGGTGAAGGTCACGGAGTCTTCTGACCTGAGGGTGAACCTTCCTACAGGAGAGACCACAACCGCCTCCNTTGACCTGAGGATGAACCTTCCTACAGGAGAGACCACAACCGCCTCCCTTTCCAAGGAACCTCTAAAGTGGATGACCTTGAAAAGGGAGAAAGTTGCCGCTATGAATGTTGAGCCTAGTGGCAGGCGTTGGATGGACATTTTGATAGAGGAGATTCGGCATCACCTCAGGCTCGGTCTAGACTAGATACCTGTTGAGTTTGACACAAGCTCCCCTCAGGTTAGTTGCTTTAATGCTATGCTATAGCTAGTATTTATCACATTCGTTGCCCTAGCTAACTACTCTATTTTTGGGGTATAGGCTCTCAACAAAGGTGTGAGGCCCATGGAGGGAGGAAATGAAGAGCCAGTAGGGGGAAACATAGCGGCGAGCGATGCACAAGTAGATGAAGCAGGGGCAAATGGTGAAGGCAATGCGAACGGAGCTAACCCATGACAGCATGCGAACCCCCCACCTTTTTTATTAAAAATTTTGAAAATTTTACAAATACTACCAATGGGAAAGAGTTGTGAATGAAATGAAAAAATTCAAAAAGAAAATTGGTTTTGTATTAACTTATGTGTTATGTAAAGTTTTCATGCTCTCGTATGCTAGTTTTAGGCCATTTCGGGCCGTTGCTAGTTTTCGGCCATTTCGGGCCATTAGCGTAGCATGCTGAAAGGATGAAATATTGACGAGACAAGGAAATAGTGAATATGCAAGGATAGCAACTGGGTGGGAGGTGACAAGGCTGCTATGCTATACATAGCTGCCTCTTGACCTTTTGTGGGTTGATCAGAATGTAAGGTTGAGGCGTTTCGCCCAGGCCCCCACTTATATGACTGTCCTTTGCTTGGAAGGGCAACTCACACCATGCATTTCTAAATCAAAGGTTGGCTCGCTAGACCAATCCCTTCGATGTATGATTAATGCATGCATGAACAGGTGCTTCATCTTCAAAGGTTGTAACTTCTGAACCCTATTCCATGCTTACGTTGCTAATTGCTTCTATTACCACCCCGTCTCCATGGATTATCAGCTCCTTACCCACGTATGGCAAGTGGATTTCTTGGTGTATAGGCGAGGAGAAAGTCCTAAGTTCTGCTAACCACAATCTTCCCAAGATCAGGTTAAACCTGAGCATTTCTTCGACCATGAAGAACATTGCATCTATGGGGAACTTGTCCCCTGCTACGAAGTTTATGTGAACTGTGCCCTTCACCAGGATGCGTGCCCCATTGAAGGACCGTAGACACGACGTCACCGTTGGTTTGATCTAGTTGACCAATCCCAACTTATCTATAATAGGGAAGAAAATGACATTTGTGGTAGCCCCATCATCAACGTGTGCCCTTTGGATTTGGTGTTGGCCGACCCAAATTGTGATGAAGAGAGGCACCATAGTCACTTGACCCCCTTCAGGATCTTTCTTAATGGCATCGTTGTTGAAAGTTAATTGAGGTACTATGGAATTTGTAGGTACAGAGGGGAGTATGATCTAGTGGATCGCTTTATCATCTGCTGGCATGTTTTCATCAACCAAAATCGCTACTAACATGCGGACTAGGGCCTCGCGGTGAGGTACAAATGTCACGACTAGGTCATACAAGCTCAATGTAGCATTTTTCTGCCTTAGGGCTTGCCTGACCTAGCTGAGGGCATCCAAGAAGTCTTGGCCACCCACCTGTTTGACACTTTCCTCCTCCTCAATTTTCCCTAGAAGATGAATCTCTCGAGGAGAGATGACCTCAGACCTAGGTTTGGATCTTTGTCGACAAGGTGATGTAGGTTGTGTAATCGTGTCGACCTTCATCTTTGGTGATGAAGGTGTAAATACAAGAGACGAAGGCGTAGTCTTGGAGATACTTTTGACGGTATTCCCCTTCGATGCCTCACCCACCAAATAGGCTTCTCACCTTGTGGGGCAAGGAGGTTGTTTAATGTTGTTGCACAGGATGGAGGTTGTCGAAGACGTTGGTCCCTTGATGATGAATGAGGCAAAAGGTGGCAACTGACAGGGTTGCATGGCAGGCGGTGCATAGGTAGATGCCCGTGGTGGGACTTTCAAGATGAAGGACAGCTGCAAAATTGGACCAACCATTGATGGTATTGATGCACTACACTGAGGCACACAAATCACAAATGGCTGGAAGGGTTGAGTGGGATCATTGTCAATACAAATGGCATTGATTACGTAACCGGAATTATTGGCATTGAGGGGATCTATGTAGACATACATAGATTGATTTTTAGGGTGCACTAGGTTACTTTCATCCAGCACCAGCTTTCCCAAGTCGATTAATCTTTGGATGTCATCCTGCAATGACAGAAAATAATCCGTGGTGTGACGACATAGCTGGTGGTAGTCAAAAAACCTATCTAGCCTGAAATCCCTAGGAACTAAAGGCTCATTGGGTAGGGCCAATGAGGGATTCCTAAGGAGCTCGTAGTAGCGTCGATGTCTCATGTTTGCTTCCTCTGACATCTGCTTGTGTTGGATGTATCCCACTGGCAACAATTTCTTCAGGAGTTATAAAGGTTTGAGAGGTAGTGGGATGTATTCTAAACGATCTTTGTGCTCAAAGTTGGGTTTAGTGTATGCAGATGTCTCAGGTGCAGGTGTGGCAAGTTGTGATGCTTGGCCTGGATTGGGTGCAAAATCAACTGTAGGTCTGGATGGTTTCTTGTTATTCTTGATTCTATTGTTGCTATGTTTGGGCTTAGCCTCAGCTGCCACAGTAGCCACCATGGTTGTTGGGGCCTTACCCTTTTCCTTTTTTGCAAAGCTTTTCTTGTAAGTGATGTAGGTTGGGTCTTTGCTCACCTCATCCGTGTCTTGTATGCTTTTCATCTGAGCGAAAGCTTGGCTAAGAGAGCATGGAGCGAGGTAATATAGTTTAGACTTGATGAAGTCATTCACTACACCCTTAAAGATAGCTAACAAGTGAGCCTTCATGACGGGCTCACGGATTTCATTAAGTGCCACGCTCCAATGTTGAATGAATTTTTGGACTGGTTCTAGCAAGTCTTGTTTCACGCCCATCAGCTGATCCAGTGTGGTTTTTGGCTTCAAGATATATTTGAAGCATGTCACAAACTGGGTGGTCAAGAGTTCTTCCAAAGTCGAAATGGATGAATGTGGCAATGCGCAATACCAATCTAGGGCTTTCTCGGCTAGGGACATGGTGAAGATGCAAATGATCGTATGCGGCCATTGTTACAATAGCAAAGACTCTGATCGAAAAGTGACGAGATGAGTATTGGAATCCCCTTCCCCATCGTACTTCGTGAAGTGTGGGAGGGACATCCCGAGTGATAATATCAAAGTAGGGATTGTAGGGTTGACGGGGTCATCTTGATAGAAGTCCATGATTTGTACCGTATAGAACCCAATAGCTGTGAGGTGTTTTACTTCCTCAGCTAGGGTTTGGATGAGTTGAAATGCTTAGTCTAGACCTGACAATGTTGTAGAAGGTTGAGGGACTATAGAGGCAACTCCCACATGTGGTATGGTGGAGATGGTGATTTGACCCATTGGGGGTGCTGTTGGGACCGCCCCCACTAAAGGTGTTGTTTGCATTATCCACCACCTGGTGGGTGGTATTGTTGGAACAGTAATAGCGGGTTGAGTCATCGGTTAGGTCATTTGGGCTACCGACAGGACAAACCATGGCCGCATGCCAGGATGTACCATTTGCGAGGTCAGGTAGACCTGAGGGCAAATGTAGTGAGATATCTACGATGGTTGTAGAATAGACAAAGAAGAAAATGGGTTCCACCACGTGGATGGGCTCAGGCCCACCATAGTGGGTGGAACATATGCATAGGTAGGAATCAGCATAGGAGTTATGTGCAGTTGCAAAGTAGGTACTATATGGATATGTCGTAGGGTTGCTATGATAGGCGTGTTGCACAGCATGGGAGCGTGCTGATAAATGACTTGTGGTGGCATAGTTGCTGCCAGCGCAACTGGGGAATGCGGGTGATGATGCGCTGGGAATGTAGCATGGCTACCCATTAGCCTTTGGTACGCTTGCGACTGAAGCATAGCCGTAATGACAAAGGGGGTGGTGATAGATAGTGGGTTGGCCTGACCTCCCTCGTTAGATTGGGAATCAAGTTTCTCCTACCTATCTTGAAAGGTATCATCCTAGTTGGACGTTGTATCTTGTTGCTCCCTAATTCTAGTCAACTGGATTAGTTGATCTAGAAGCCTTTGGTACGCTTGCGTTAAAGGCAGAGAAATGCCCGGGGTAGGAATGAATTCCTCCCTGTTATAGTAAGCGAACTCGAAGTTAAATTTTTCTTTGAGTTCATGTAAATCCAAGGGCAGATTAGCCTAAACCTTTGCACAAAGGAAACTGTAACGCTCGTGTTGCTGGGCCAGTCCCTCAGGTCCTCGATTTTGGATTCTGAGAGACCAACATGCTTTTTGCATTGGATTCAGCTATTGTTTGATACCAGTAGTTCCTTGGACTATGAAGGGCACCTCCCCATTGAAGGTGTCAATAGTGGTGGTGGTAGAAGCCATTGCTAAGCAAGTGATTAAGCAAAAAATGCAAAAAGTGCAAAAGAACAAAAGGATTGAGAAAAGTGACAAAAGGTGGCTTTACATCTTGCTAGATTCCAGAGGAATTTTCAAGGTGACCGATCTATACCACACAAAGTGTAAGCAACCACAAATGGTGTCACGTCTATGCCTATGTGTGATGAGGTATAGAGCACATGCAAGACTACCGTAAGACAAGTTCAGTTGACAAGCGATCAAGAAGGCTTTATGTCCTGTAGGATCCTTGAGGGACTGTCAAGGTGACCGACTTGCACCACACAAGGCGTAAACAACCTCAAAGGGTGTCACATTTTCACTTGTGCTAGCTAGGGTGCAGAACGTGTGCAAGACTACTGTAAAAAGGAAAGGCAAGTTAAATCACTATTGGAAGGCTTATTGTCTTGTAGGGTTCCGAAGGAATCATCGAGGTGACCGATCTACATTGTACGACGTGTAAACAACCACAAATGGGTGTCAAGCCTATGCTAATGCAAGCTGAGGTGTGGAAGGCATATGAGACTGCTGTAAGATGAGAAAATTAACTAACGACTAGGTAGACTTTATGTCTCACAAGATCTCGAAGGGACTGTTGAGGTAACCGGTCTATACCACACTGGATGGGGTATAGAATGCAGACAAGAAAACCGTAGGATGGGAAAGCTAGCTAGCAATCATGCAAGCTTTATGTCTAACAGGATCCTAGAGGGATCATCAAGGAGACCATTCTGTACCACATGAGATGACTGTAGAATGAGCTAGTTAACCAGCAATCAGAGGCCTTGTGTTCCATAGGGTTTTGAAGGAACCGTCGGGGCGACCGATCTGCACTACATAGAGGACAAACAACCACAAGAGGGTGTTGTGTTTACACTCATGTGTATCAGGGTACAGCAGGCTCACAGAACTACCGTGACACGTGGAAAAGGCACCAAAAGGCCCTCCTTCTAGTGCCAGAAAACTATAGCAACCGAAAACGTCGGTGACTGGAAGAACGTCGGGGGTCGATGGATGCGACAGTTCCAACCCTGTATCTGCGGGAGGGCGGTGCTAGGTGTGTGCANGAATAAAATAGGAAATAATGGAAATAAAAAAGATAGAAAATGAGAAATAAAGTAAAGTATGGTTAGAAACATGCACCGCTCTAAAGCTATAAACTCGTCCGGTCAGGGTGGATATAATCAGTTGCATAGCGTCACTGAGTACAGAAATCCCAAGAGTAACCAAGACATGCCAAGCAAAAAGAGCTATGTGCTTGAACGCATACTCATGTACAAATAATACGGGGCTCTACCAAGGTGGTAGAATGGAGACAGGAACCTCTCGTCGGCCGAGAGAGAGTCGCTGTTTACAGCTTTAGACTGATGACTTTGATATTACAATGCTAGAGAGAAGGGAGATATTTCTTTCAGAATTTCAAATTTCCCAGCACTTGGAAGCTGTTTTCTTCAAGAAATATGTGAACTCTTTTTCAATTTCCAACTTTAAAAATTGTGGAATTTTCCAAATTGTGAGTACCTCTAAAAATTTCCGACCTATTATATGTTGTTTGTTGGGATATTTATAGGGCTGAAGGTAAGCAGAAAAGGAAAATTTTCTGAATACTACGTGCCATAGGCTTGCCTTGTCTTACTGGCATCACTCGAGTCATCTATGATTGTTGGGCCTACAAGACCATTGCGATGCGAACCTGCCATGCAATAACTACGATCCTACCACTCCGTAATTACCTCGTCAGCGTCTGGGAACATGTGCCAACGGACTGATTAGGTGGAGTGCATTGATGTTGTGCAACCACCTACATGCCTTGTTGTGCTTTGTGATGTAGCATGCTTGGTGTAGCATAGCACCTTGTCACGTGTTATGCTATCTGTTACATGATTGCTATGCTATGCTACGCTACATAGCATAACAACTTGCCTTAGTCGCGATTTCCAAACTTTCTCCTGTGATGCAAGTCTTGTGAAATATGTTGACTCCAACTTTCAAACTACCTTCTATCTCTTCTGTAGGATTGCTACACCATGTAGCTCAGCGTAGCATAGTAGCAGACATGGTCCGCCACTTCCTAACAAAAAAGGACATCACTACAGAACTCGAAATTGGGCGAGGGGAGAGGGTAGTGAAGTCGTTTCCATGCTACGTTGTGTGACGTCATGTAGCATAGCACTTCATTCTGCCATCGTCTTCTAAAGCTTGCTACGCTACATAGTGTAGTGTAGCATAGCAGGCTTCGTGACTTAGAAAAATTTCCAAACTATTTCTTGCGCATCTAGAATGTTGCTGCCAATTCCTTGCACCATTTCTGAGCAGGCTGCTAGTTGTTTAGGCTACTTTGGTGGGTGGGTAGGATGGTACAAAACCTATCCATGCTCAAAGTAGAAAATTTGTTGACCTAGCCGACTTGGACTCAGAACGTTCTTCTCCTGATGAACTGCCATCGTGCTATGCAGACTGCAAGAGCCTGGTGAAGCAAGGATGACCCCACATTTTTTAGGGTGTTTCAATGTTGACCATCTACTATGAAATCACAAAGCTTTACAAAGATTCTTTCATCTAGGCCATTAACTATGTAGACTGGGTCTCTAACATCGTAGTTGTGCCGAAGAAACATGGCAGTATATGCATTTTCATAGACTTCTAAGACCTAAACAAGGAAACCATAAAAGATGACTTTTTGTTCCCTAGTATTAATCAAATAATCAATATTATGGCTAGACATGCCTTGTTATCCTTCATGGATCGGTTCTCAAGCTACAACTAGTTTAGGATAAACCCTGAGCACCACCGTAGCATGACCTTTATGACCCCCTGGGGTTCTTTTTGTTACACCATGATGCCCTTCAAACTCAAGAACGCAGGAGCAACCTACCAATGCATAATGACATACATCTTTAGTGATTATATGTTATGCTTTCTTAATGATTATGTTGATGACATAGTAATTAAGTCCCAGTCTACTACTTAAGCCACGCATTAGTAGCCCATGAAGCAAAATACAATGATGTGGAAAAGCATTGCCTAGTTTTAGTATTTTCACTCAAAAAGTAGAGGCATTATCCTTCCCACACTCAAGTCAACATCATTTGCAAAAATCATGTACTCTAAGCAATCACAACAAACATCTACAAAAGTAGTCATATTACATGATGGAAAGAGTAATAGCAGAATTGACCTACATTATGTCGCATAAACCTCAACAAAAGGTCAAGCTATAACTACAAAACTCATAGCTTCACCCATGAATGATCAAGGAATTATAGATCTAAAATTCCTAGATGAGCACATTAGTAGCATTAGCCAAGTTCCTGACAACTTTGAGGCACTCCTACATTTCAACAGAGCTTCAACCTCCCATGCAGGTAGCGCTACTACCATTATCACATTTTCCTTTGGGGAGATTCAATTCTTTGCATATCATTTTGCATTCCTTTGCACTAACAACATGGCAAAGTATCAAGGCCTTCTCCAAGGTATCCTTGTAACATGTGACTCAGGCATCTCACACCTTACAATCCAAGGTGACTCATAGTTAGTAGTCAACTAGGTAACAAAGGTTTATGCTTATAAGGCTCAACATTTACAACCTTATTATGTCCTAGAAAAGCACTTTCTTTAATAGTTTTCAACAGAAGATGTCCAATAGATTCCCCAAAATGAGATTATTATAGCTAACACATTAGCAACATTAGCCATAAGCATTGCACCTAACATGTTCCATGCATTGCCCACCCCAGTGACAAATTTCACTGTGCCTATCATGCAAATCACTGACATTGCATCCACACCTACAATAAGCATAACCCATGCTAGAAAATGGTACAACAATATCAAGGTGTACCTTCTATAGGGTAAGCCTTTGCAACACTTAGCTACTGCTCAAAAAGATGCAATGCGTAAATGATCATAACGATATGTCATCATAAGTGACAACACCCTATGTCATAGATCCTAAGATGGCATATTGCCAACTTGCATGAGCAATAGAAAAGTGCAAATGATCATTAAGCAAGTCCATGAGGGACTGTGTGGAGGTCATATAGCACCCAGGGCAATGGAAATGAAGATCAAACAATTAGGCAATTATTAGCCTTACATGGAGCATGATTGTGTGTCCAAGGTCAAAGCATGTAACATGTATCAACAACATGGCAACCTAATGCATGTGCCACCAACTAAATTGCACACAATATAGATCACATGGTCATTCCAATGTCGAGGATTGGACATCATTAAATCCACCATGCCTAAGTCCTTCACAAGGCATAGCTTCATCATAATCACAAGTACTTTACCAAGTGGTTTGAGGCTATTTCCCTTAGGAAGACAACATCATAGTATGTTTACAAATTTGTGCTTGATAACATAGTGACCCATTTTGTTTTATCCATGGCCATAGTCATAGACAATGGGCCACAACTTAGTAGTACTACAAATAAATCCTTTTATGAGCACTTTGATATTAAACACTCCTTCTCATTTTCATACTACCCTTAGGTGAATGGTGAAGCAAATGCCACTAATTCATTGTCAACCTTCTAAATAAGATGCTAAGAAATAGAAAATAACAATGGCATGAGCAATTAGTCTATGCCTTTTGGGCCTACCATACAACATGACAAACAACAACAAGTAAGATGCCTTATAACCTTGTCTATGGATCTGAAGAAAATTTTCCCCTTGAATTATAGGTTCTATCACTTTGGGTGATCCTCTTAAGCTTCATTGATGAAGACCAAAACAATGAGTTAAGGATTGTAGATCTTGACTCAATAGAGGAGGAGTGCATGTAAATGCTTACTTTCATTGAATGCTACAATGAAAAGAAAAGGCAAAAGCACTGTCACAACCAGCATCAATGCCTAATCAAGAAAGGAGATCTAGTCCTCAAGGCCATTTCTGAACTTGCAAACAGATTCATAGTGAACTGGGAAGGGCCTTTCTTGGTTACTAAGGCCTATGATAATAGAGTAATCAAGCTTGCTGATCAAGATGGTAATGAGTTTGTCAATACAATGAATCATTCATACCTGAAGTTGTACTATGCCTAGCATGTAGCATTGCATCTCAACAAATTAAAGTTAGCATGAGTCTACTATGACTATAAACTAGCACAACAAGTCTTCTATGACTATAAACTAGCACAATGAGTCCACTATGACTATAAACTGGCACAGTGAGTCGACTATGACTATAAACTAGCATAGAAAGTCCACTATGACTATAAACTAGCATAAAAACAACCTTTTATCCACCATGATGTTAAACTGGCACAACATTCATCCTTGGGTCATGACATTAAATTGGCATAATAGCTTGTCTACTATGATATTAAACTGGCACATAATAGTCTACTAGGACTATAAACTAGCACATCATGGTCTACCAAGAGCTTAAATTGGGTTTGCCATCAATCATGCATTGTTCCATGAGCAAGAGAGTGAGAATAATTTCAACTCCTTTAAACCTTTCCTCCACTTTTCTACATCATGTAAGTGGGCATACTATAGTCCCAAAATGAAGAAATGGCCATTGGCTAGACCTTTGGAGAATTTGTAGCATTATGGGCCCCCACCATTTTGCTAATTTCTCTAGCTCTTTCCATCGCTTGGCCTTGGGAGTAGTTGTAGCATTATGGCCCCCTACAAATTTGATAATTTTTTGAGCTCCTATCACTAGCACATCCTTTGACCATTCTACTAGTTTTCTGAGCTCTTGTCATTGGTGTAGCCTCTTGAGCACCTACAACATCATCATCCCCCCCTTAGCATTTCACTTTCTTTCTAAACACATTCCATTGGCATAGGCTCTCGAGCACCTATAGCATCATCATTTCCATCATTTTTTTAGCTTTTTAAGCAACTACCACTAGTTCAGTGTTTGGAGCACTAGTAGCATTTTCAGCACCTAGCACTTGATTTGCATTGTGTGTTTTGTTGTATTCTTATCTTTTAAAAGTTTTTTTGTAGGATGAAGCCTTGAGGTGATCATGTAAAGGTGCATCTCATTGTAGCAGAAAGTTGCCACATTGCTTTGATGTGCATGATTGGACTAGTTGGGCCTCTCAAGAGAGCACATCCCCATTACATCATTATGGCCTACTCACATCCATCCCTATGCATTCATACTCTTTACATTCCTCTGCATAATCAAAACTACAGACCCCTCTGACGCATACATGCTATGACTTCATGGCATCCTCTCTGAGCCAAACTATAAAACCAAAGGTATACATAACATAAGTTGTTCCATGGGGAGCCTCTATTGGCTATTCAAAGCCCAAGCGAATGTAAAACAAGTTATCCCAAGGAGGAAACACCTACTCCATAGATGCAACGTGGTTTCCCAAGCATTAAAGCAACTAGCAATTAGCAGTATGGAGAACCCAAAAAGGGTTCACCCTACAACAAAGCAAAAATAAGAATGAAAATGAAAAGAAAAAGAAAAAAAAAGAGCAAAAAAGGGAAAAAGCATGTCCCCAAATAAATCAGTAGAGCCCCAATTTCAGAACTAATCAAGTTTTCAATCCACCTTGATTCTGTCATGAGCACTCCGATGAGAGGTTAATATTTTTAGAGGTAAGCTACCCTAGTACCATGGTCACCATTAGCCATGGCGACTTTGCATCCTACATCTTAACACTCCTCTTGTACTTCATTTTCCTTTTCTCCCCTAGCACATTACTTACACCTTTTACCCCTTGCATACCACTATCCACAACACTCTTGAGCATAGTGAAATAACATCTGATTAGGTATTGAACAGTAATGTTGGTGTCAAGCCTGCTGTGATGTTTTACTATTCTTTGTTGACATCTCTCAAGCCACTCCTCCAGACGTCAACAAAGAATGGCTAATGAGATACCACCAAATTTAGGCTACCACAATTTTCTACAAATGTCTCTAAGTGTCAATATGAGGAAAATTTTTCCTGTGTATTGGGACTATGCTTTCCATTGCACTAGAGCATAGTCATCTAAGTAGAGATCGTAGTAATATCAAACACCAATTTTGTAAATTCTTCTAAGTATCAAGCTAGTAGCTACAGAGCATGGTTGGCATGGAAGAAATAGTTTGGTAGATTTTTCTAAGTGCTAAGACTATGCTCTCCACTATAGTAGATTGTAGTCAATAATAGTTGACATAGAAGAAATAGTTTGGCAAAATTTTCTAACTATCAAGACTACACTCTCCAACAAAATGGAGTGTAGTTAACTGTAGACAGCATCAAGGCCTAGTGTTTTGAAGTTTTTTCTAATTCTTATTACTACACACTCCACTAACATGGAGCGTAGTTGAGCATAGTTAACTAGAAGCTAGATTTTTCAAATTTTCTTCAAAGTGCTAGGACTATGCTCACCCTTATTCAGGAGCATAGTCAACCTTCCCTAGATTGTAGTTAGCATAAAGACACTTTTCTACAAAATTTTTCTAAGTGTTGAACTACGCTCTCCCATAGTCCAAAGCATAGTAAAGGGTAGATAGCTAGAACAACCTCCAAAGGCGTCCATAATGCAACACCAACATTCACATCAGCTCCAACACACCTTTGGCAATAGCATACATTTTTTTGGCATCCCCCGTTTATTCCAAAATTGTAACTTCACTTGATAGAACTCAAGATAGTGGACAACTTAGTCCTAGAGCATAGTCATCAAAACTTGCATTTTTTGCATTTTTTGTTAGGTACATTATGGTTTTCTTGGTACATGAAAATGTAGTTGGTAGCATAGTCACAAGCTAGCAATCTTATAGAGTCCATTGGAGCACGCCAAAGCACAACACTGATTGCTTTAGTTTAGAGTGTAGTTAGGTGCAACATAGTTCCAACTGTCCCACTACCACATGGTAACTGATCCACATGTCATGGGAAACCTAGCCCTATAAATACCCTAGTATTCTATGTTTTAGGGGTTGGAAAATTTGAAGGTTAGCATTCTTATTATTTGGCATTTTTAAAACACATTTGGCATCTCAGCAAGGTAAGGCATTTATAGTCCATCATAGATCACTGTAGTCCATTGCAATCCACTGCACATCATGGTGGACAACCTAGTAGGCATAAACACCATAGTAGAACATCTGTCTTTGCAACCAGACACCCCAAGACTGTGACTATTTATCTACTGTGCCTGTTGTACACCGTGTACCTCCTCACCCTTTCTAAGATTAACTATGCTCAACCCCATTTGAGGTGGTGCCACTTTCTCTCTTACTCTCCTCCTATGCATTTTTAGCATTTTTATTCACATTTTGGCATTTTATTTGCATTTTTTTACTATTTTTTATGCATAAGCATGCATTGACACCTTTGTTTTTGGTGGAAACCCTTGACTAGGCTCACCCTTGTTGATACTATGAGCACTACATAAACACGTAGCACTATTTCAACATTGCATTTCATAAGTCCTCATCTGATCAACAATACCATTCTAAGTATCCTATCTCTACCTCTAGTAGGCCCTAACATGGATGAAGGGTTACAGTTGTATGCTTGTAAACATCTCAGTGTTCCCATTCCAACCATCAACATTTTCAATCGTGATAACCTCCAAAGAATGATTAATAGAGGTGAGTTGGTACTTGATGCTACTAACCTAGTCTGGCTTCAAAACTAATCTATGAGGGTGTATAAGGACCCTTTGAACTCAAACGATGCAGGTTATGTCATAAATGCTATTAGTATTGATGATAGCCTAGAACTGGTGTAGTGGCCACTCATGATCTATGTGCCCTCTGACAGTGCAAGGGTCTCCTTAGCCCCTACCAGTTCAAGCCCCCCTTTCATTGTTAGAGTGCCAACTCAAGAACCTACAACTTCCTTCATGGTTAGGGTCTCATAGCATGTTACAACAATAATAGTTCAACCACCCTTTATCTTTAGGATGCCACAACATGCTGAGTCCTCACAAGCCTAGAGTTTGGTTGTGGGCAATGCATCGATCCCATCCAATCCAAGGGCCAATCCTATTGGAAACATTAACAAAACCTCTAGGTGGCAACTTGAGAGGCCCAATGAGAGTCTCATAGATAAGATGATTAGGCAACATCAAGAGCAAATAGTGCTTAGTCTATTGAAACTAGTTCTCCTACCTACAATCCCCATGGCCAAAGCAACTGAAGAGGCCATCACTAGCAATCCACAACCAAGCATTGGGGTCCCTGTGTAGGCCAAGCCAACAAAGCCCAAGTCGCCTCCCCATGAAATTTGTCTCTTAGGGCATATGGAAGAAGTCAAATCCAATAAAAATGCAACTGATGGCAAAGAATTCATGGATGCATTAGCCTAAGTTAAGTAAGCACTAAACTAGAAGAACACAACATTGATCCTCTATGACCTAATCATGACCTCATCTACCCATTGTGAAGCACTGGTGCAAATGTTGACATCCATTCCTATTACAAAGGACATCCTAGTAAATGAGAATTCCATCCACACTATGATGTTACCTCCTACACCATAGGAATCAAGCTCCACACCCCTTACATTTTGTGGGGTAATTAAGATTGACCCTAATAAGGAAGAGGTCATAATAGCATCCATGTTTATCACCATACATGTTGGGCAATGCAAGATTCAGAGGGTGCACGTCAATGATGGCGTAGCAATAGATGTTATCCCATACATAGTCATTGATAATTTAGGCCTCATGGACCAAATCAAGCCAATAAAAACCACATTACTAATGTCCTTTAGTAGGTTGTGCATCATTATTAAGGGCACCGCAACAATAGCCTTCGTGGTAGGAGAGCAATTCCCCACCATTACTAAATTCATTGTCATAGAGGAGATGCTAGAATTTAACCTAATATTAGATAGTCCTTGGTTGGCCTAGCTATAGGTTGTCTCCTCCTTGATTCATTAGAAAATTCACCTTCCATACAAATGTGGTGAAGTTAACATCCACAATGATAACACTGTTCCTCTAGCTATCACCAACATAGACATGGAGCAAGGGTTCGAGGTCAAATTCCCTAATGACACACCTTCAACAGATAATGAAACACATAAGGCCAATGCACCCAAAGAGGTAGTAGAAGCCACTAACCTCCTAGAGGATTCCGTATGGATAGAATTTCCCTTCATTGTAGTGAGCGAGGATCAAGGAGACTATCGAATAGTGTAATCTAGGCCCTACATGCCCCCTAATTCACACCATGTTAGGAAGCAACTGCATGACTAAGAAAGCCCCTTAATCCAAAAATGTGCTAGGAACCCACCCACTATTCGCTTCCCCACATCTTGCATCTTCCTTCCCACTTGCATTACATTAGCACTATAGCATATTATTTGCATTTAGTTTAATCACTTAGATTACCATCTGCATTACCTACACATTCAATAGCTTAGTTTACATTTCTGCCATTGTTTCTTTAATGCATAAAAAACATCAAAATCCATAAAAATCATAAAAGTAAAAATTATAAAAAAAATAGAGATAGTAACATATTAGGCCCAGAATGGCCTTAAACTACTGCTATGCTTGGAATGGCATTAAAAGTACCATTGTTAATCATATCACTATGGTCCAAAATTGTCTTAAACTAGAAGCCTCAACCTTCCATGGCCTTCAACTAGCAATGCATGGCCTACCAAGCCTTAAACTAGTAGTACACTACCTGAAATAACCTTAAACTATCATCGTAGCTTGAAATGAGCTTAAACTAGCAGCCTTGACCTACCATGGCCTTAAACTAGTAATGTATAGCCTGTCATGGCATTAGCCTAGCAATAGATGTCCTGACATGGCTTTAAACTGGTAGTATGTGGTCCAAAATGGCCTTAAACTATCATCGTGACTTGAAATGGCCTTAAACTAGCAATTGTTGTAGCTTAGAATGGCCTTAAACTATCATCTTTAATCCCAACATAGTAGCCTAAAATGGCCTTAAACTATCATCAACCCTCCTTCTATGGCCTTAAACTAGCATGGGACTCACAGTGGCCTAGTCATACTATTGTCAAATAGTCCTAACTTAGCACATTAACTCATTGCATTATAAGCATAGTAAGCGCATAGCAAATAACCATAAAAAGAAAAGTTTACACATTACACATTACATATAGCAAATGAATTCATTAGATGTCATATGAATATGAGTACATATCATGAATAAGATCATGTGGCAAAAAATATAGCAAAAATAGCAAAAATTCGTAGCAACAGAGGTACATTTGGTCATGCTTAACTGGTGGCACTAGGTGGCCATGGAGGTTCTTCTTCCTTCGCCACGTTGTTGAGGCCTGCAGCATTGCTTAGTACCTACTACCATAACCACAACAAAAATGAGCTATTAGTAAGTAAACATGTAGTATACAAAAAAACTAAAAAAAGTAGAAAAAATGACTAAAACTAACCTAAGAGGGTCTTGTAGTGATCAAAAAAATCTATGACTAGAACATCGAGAGGTCCATAGGTGCAGTGTTTAATCCTACATCCACATGAGGGCTTGCTGGAGGTAGAGACAAGGTGTCTCGAATGGTCTTATTGATGAAATGGGGACTTAACAAATGCAACAAAAAATGATGCTAAGTGTGTGTGTGGTCTCAACGGTATTGATGGATGTGAGCATAGTGAAAATTTTTCACTAAAAAATAAAGGTGCCAATGTGTGGGGACTACTACCCAAGCATGGCTATGTATTGAAATGGCAGAAAAAGTAAGTAAAATGCTAAAAATTACAAATGATAAATATCCAAAGAAGGAGAAATAGTAAAATAGAGCACCACCCCAAATAGGGTTGAGCATAGTTAACTTCAAAAGGGGTGAGAAGGTACATGGTGTACAATAGGCATAGTCACAGTCTCAGGGATATCTGGCCGTGAAGACTAACACTCCATCATCGAGTCTATACCTACTAGGTTGGTTGCCATGGTATGACATGGGTTGCGATGCTCTACTATGTCCTATGGTGAGCTATGTTAGAATGCAACTTTGCCTCTCTCTGGTTCACTAGTGTACCTTTGGTTTGTTGGTGCTTTGATTTTTGCCAAATCTGAACTTGCTAACTTGCTCAATTCTTAAATTTTCCAACCTCAAATATGTTGAGGGTGGGGGTATTTATAGGGCTAGGTTTAGCATGAAATGTGGAGGATTTCCACATGGTAGAGGGGGCGGTTGGAGCTACATTGTCATCCAACTACACTCTCCATTGAGGCTAGTGGTGTTGTGTTATACTGGAATCTACAAGACTACAAGACTGTGACTATGCTATTAACTACATGTATATGCACCTAGAGGACTACAATGTACCTCAAAAAATGCAACTTTGGAGACTACACTCTAAGACTATGCTCTCCACTATCTTGTGTAGGGTTGAGTGTAGTTATAATTATGGGGATAAAAGGGATACAAAAAATATGCATTTTAATAACTGTGCTTGCTAGAGGTGAGTTGGAGCTAAGCTAAGTGCCAATGCTATGTTGTGAATGCCTTTAGAGTTTGTTCTAGTTGACTATGCTCTCCACTAAGGCCTAACTATGCTCTAGGAAAAAGGAGAGTGTAGTCCCAAGACTTAGAAAAATATTTCAAAAAACTTACTTCCTGTTGACTATGCTTTAGGTTGGGAAAGAGCATAGTCTCAAAACTTACAAAACATCTATAAAAATTGGGCTTTCATGCTCACTATGCTTGACTACACTCCAGGGAAGTGGAGAGCATAGTCTCAGCACTTAGAAAATTTTGCAGTAGGTGGCTTAACACTTAGAAAAATTTACACAACTAGCCTTTATTTTGACTACACTCTACACAAGGCTAACTACACTCTAGAGTAGTGGAGAGCATCATCCTAACACTTAGAAAATTTTTGCAAAAATTGTGCCTTCATGCTAACTACACTTGACTACACTCAAGGGCAATGGAGTGCATAGTCTCAACACTTACAAAATTTTACAAAAATTACACTTCATGCTAACTATGCTTTGGGGTAGTGAAGAGCATAGTATTAGCACTTGAAAATTTTTGTAGTGGTAGGCTTGACACTTAGAAAATTTTGAAAAACTAGCCTTTGTATTGACTATGCTCTCTACTGAGCTAACTACACTCTGGGGCAATGAAGAGAATAGTTCCAACACTTAGACAAATTTGCAATTGAGACACTATAGCCCAAATTTTCTGGTGTTTTATTGGCCCCTCTTTATTGATGTCTAGAGGATTGGGATGAGAGACATAGACAAAGAACAACAAAACACCATAGTAGGCTTGCCACCAACATCACTCTTTAATACCTTATTCTCAAGAGTGTTATGGATAGTGGTATGTTAGATGGTAGGTGAAAAGCAAGAGAAGGCATAGGTGGTATGCTAGGGTTAAAAAGGGAAGATAGGTTGTAAGCAAAAGTATTTTGATGTAAGGACCTAACAACTGATGGTGACTAGGGCACCAAAGTGGCTTACCCTTGAAAAAACTAACCTCTCATTGAAGTACTCATGACAGAGTCAAGGTGTAGAGTCAAGGCTAAGTTGGTTGCTAAATTTTTTTGCTGCCAAGTTGCTTAGGGGCATGCTTTTCCCGATTTTCTTTTTTTTTTCTTTTCTCTCTTTCTTCCTTTTTCTTTTTTTCTTTTAGGCTGACGTACTTTGGGTTTGGCACATTACTAAATGTTAACTACAAGGATGTTTTCCATTAAGTGGACTATGTGCTATCAGATGGGCTTTCTTTGATGCTTGAAAAGCCACGTTGCATCTATAGGATAAGTGTTTCCTCCCTAAGATTACTTGTGTTACATCCACATGGGCTTTAACTACCCAACAAAGGCTCCCCATGGGGTGACTTATGTTACATCTGCCTTGGGTTCTACAATTTTACTTAAAGAGAGTGCCATATAGTTACAATGCATATGTTTGCAATCTTGATTATGCAAGACAGCATAAGAGTATTAAGACAAAGGGATGGGTGTAGGTAGGATATAATAGGGTAGTAGATATGTGCACTCTTTAGTGGCTTAGCTAGTCCAATCATGCACATTAGAGTGATGTGTTGACTTGCCACTGTGATGAGGTGCACCTTTGTACAACCACCTCAAGGCTACATTCTATAAACATAACTCCAAGAAGATACGAAAATCACAGAATTTGAAATGCAAAGCAATTGAAAGTTGTGAAGATGCTACAAGTTCTCCAAAGGCTAGATTAGTTGCAAGTGCTTAATAAACCAACAAAATAGCAAGCGGTGATGATGCTGCAAATGCTCCAAAGGCTACACCGATTGTAGGTGCTCCTTTCTAGGACTATTGAATCCCCACCCACATGGTGTAGAAAAGAGTGGGGGAGGGGGGACTTACAATTATACTACCTCGCTTGCTTGCAGAATCATGCATGACCAACCAAAAACCAAGTTCAAGGTCTTGGTAGACCGTAGTATGCTAGTTTATAGTCCTAGCAGACTACTGTGTGCTAGTTTAACATCATAGCAGATGTGTGTTATGATAATTTAGTATCATAGCAAACATGTTGTTGTTCCAATTTAATGTCATGACCCAAGGATGAGCTATGCCAATTTAGGATCATGGAAAATGAGCTACTATGCTAGTTTAATGTCATCGCAGACATGCTATGTTCTAGTTTAGCATCATGAAGGATGATTGCTATGCTAGTTTATCATCATAACAGACATGTGGTATGTGTATGCCAGTTTAATTTCATAGCAAACAAGTAGTGTGCTAGTTTAGCATCATAGTGAACTAGTGCTATGCTAGTTTAACATCATAGCATATGAATTGCTTACCTCATTTTGTTGATGTGTGGTGCTACATGCTAGGCATAGTACAACTTCAAGTATGAATGGTTCACTAGATTAGAAAACTCATTTCCATATTGATAAGCAAGATTGAATGCTCCATTATTATAGGCCGTAGTAATCAAAGGCAAGAAGATCTACTGATGCATAGCTATGTCATGTTCATGCAAAACAAACTAGCAAAATGTCAAGCAACACTTGTTTCACAATGTCAATTTGCATGTGCACAAATGGAAAAATATAATGTAGTGAAATTTGCCTAAGTATGCATGAAAGTTATTAAGAAAGGCAAGCATTTTTGTGCCATTTTTAGGCCTCAAAAGGCCATGTGTATGCTAGTTTTAGGTCTTAGCAAACTATGTTCATGTTAGTCATGTCATTTCACGAAAGGCTGGCCATGCTTGGGGAGTGGAATTGGCTTAGATGTTCACAAGGGGGGGTGGGGGAATTAAAATTTTTGACTAAGTATGAATGACTACTTTCTCACCCAACTACACTCTCACCCAACTATGCTCTCCACATGTTGAGAGTGTACTCTGATAAGTGCTTGAAAAAATGGCTATGTTGTAAGTATTTGGCATAGTATCTATTTTAAGAAACTACATTCTCCATGTTTTAGAGCATATTCAGGGTGGTTCTAGAGTTAGTCTAGAGTTAGAAAAACTCTATCCTCTTCGAACTACACTATCCATTGAGGTAGCCCTAAGTTAGAAAAAATTTTGCTAAAATTCTATAAACTATGCATGGTGCTAAACATGCACAATGTAATGCTAAGCCTATGAAAATGTGTTATACCTCAATAAGTAATAGGCATGCCAAATGGATTAGTTCACATCCTATACCTGTGGGGCCCTCTTAGGTTAGCTTTTATTCTTTTTTTCTTTTTCTTTTTCTTTTTTGCATGTTTTGTTCTAAGTTAGCTTGTATCGTGTAGGTTTGCTTACTAATGATGCCTATTTGTTGTGGTTATGATAGAAGGTACTAGGACATGTTGTGGTCTCCAATGACATGGTAGAGGAAGTAGAACCTCCATCCCCACCTAGCACCACTAGTTGAGCATGACCTAATGTACAACCATGACCAAGTTTTGCTATCTTTGCTATGTTTTTATCACACGATGCTACTCATGCTATGTACTACTATTCATATGACATATAATGAATGCATTTGCTATATGTAATGTGTAATGTGTAAAATTTTATTTTTTGGTTATTTGCTATGTGCTTACTATGCTTATAACATGATGAGCTAATGTGCTAAGTTAGGACTATGTGACGATAGTATGAGTAGGTCATTGTGAGCTCCATGCTAGTTTAAGGCTATTTTGGGCCTTGACAATTGCTAGTTTAAGGCCACTTCAAGCCAAGATAATAATTTAAGGCCATTTTAGGCTACATGCTACTAGTTTAAGGCCATGCTGGGCAACGTGTTGCCAGTTTAAGGCCTTGGCAGGTCGCATGTTGCTATTTTAAGGCCTTGGCAGGCCATGCATTGCCAATTTAAGGCCATGGTGGGCCAAGGCTACTAGTTTAAGGCCATTTTGAGCCATAGTGATAGGATCAACAATGGTAGCTTAAGGCCATTCAAAGACTAGTATGTTGCTATCTCTTATTTTGGTAATTTTGAATTTTATGAATTTTATGTGTTTTCATGCTTTTTATGCATGAAAGCCAATGCATTAAAGTAATAATAATAGAAATGTAGACTAACCTATCAAATGTGTAGGTGATGTAGATGGTAAGCTAAGCAATTAAACTAAATGCAAATAATATGTTATAGTACTAGTGCAATGTAAGTGGTGTGATGACCAAAAACATCAGTGGCTAGAATACCGAGAGATTAGTGAGCATACAACCTAACCCCAAGTCTATGAGAGGGCCATGTCAGAAACAGAAATAGGGTACCCTAAATTGTCTTGTTAATCAAATAGGGAGTTACGAGGTGTTATGATAAATATGTGCCAAAGGGGATTTATATGATGTTACTAGTGGACATCAGGGTCAACCAAGCCAGAGCATAGCAGGGTGTCCTAGCCTAAAAATGAAAGTGTAAACATGCAAATATGTTAAATAGCAAAAAAATGAGTGCTATGCTAAATGCCAAAGAAAGAGTACCTGAAAATTCAATGGAACTTGAAAATAGAAGTGCATGCATCAGTTGTCTGATGGGATCCTAGAGTGCAGAAAAGTGCTAAGTGTGATCGAGTGCTCAAGTGCAACAGTGCCAAAGAATGCTCAGAATGTCAAAATTACCAATTTCCTTTTTGATTTTCCAAGCCCTAGAATGCTAAACACAAGGGTATTTATAGGGCTAGGATTAGCAGGAAATGCATGAGGGTAGATGGGACTATGATAGACCCTGCTACGCTCCCATGAGAGTAGGAAAGTGTTACACTCTAGATTACTACAACAAATTCCTAGAGATAGCTAAATTGTGACTACACTACCAAGACTACATGTGCTAGAGTTTGAATAATTGCAATGTAACTACAAATAGTGCAACTTGGAGGCTACACTTTGACACTACATCTTCCCCTATTTCAAGTAGGGTCAAGCATAGGTACAATTTGGATGGCCAAACAAGATGCAAAAGAAATACAAATTATTAATCTTGCTTGCCAGAGGGATGTCAGAGTTGAGAGGAAGGTTGATGCTAAGCTCTAGAGGCTTTTGGAGGTTGTTAAAGGCTTTTGTTTAGTGTTACACTGGCTACACTCTAGAGGGTAGCACAACACATAGTCAAATTTTGCAAAAACTTGATATCCAACACTAGTTAACCTAGCTATGTTCTAGAGTGTAGTAGGGATACTTAGAAAAAATTTAACAAAATGTACAATTTTCCTTCATGCTATGCTAGCTATGCTCTAGGGCATAGTAGGAGAGGTAGCCTCAGGAGTTAGAAAATTTTCCAAATATCTCTTCCATGCTAAGCTAGCCTAACATTTTCTTACCTAACACCTAATTTGTTGAGGGTACTGATGAAATAAGTAGGAATTAAGCTACCTAATTTTTTAGGGCTAGGAGAAATTCACTGTGTGAACGTAAGGTTAAATGGGCATAATTGCTACTAGTAGAGATGACTGGGTAGGTTGCAACAATGCCAAGAAGGGTAAGTTAATGGGAGGTACTGCATTATGACGTGTATGCTATGTCTAGTGCATCACTATCATAGGAATTAGCTTGGAAAATGATGCTAGGGCTATGACTATCTCAAGAAAGATAGGTGGATAGTACTATAGAAGGCCTAGAACATGGATTTTCTACTAGAAGATAGTGTGGAAGGAGTCCTCATACTTCGAATGATATTTGAGCTCATCTTACTCTTCATACAAGGGCTCCTCATAGTCTCTCCCTATTTCACGCTCACTTGTTTAGATGAGTTAGGCAAGTATCTAACAGTAAGGCTCCATGAGTGAGATGAAGTCAACTAGGAAGGGGATACACTCTCATCCATTCCAGTGAATGAGCTTGTAGCCCTGCTTGGCTTCTATGTCCAAGTGATCTACAAATAACCCTACTTGGATCTTTGCACAAATGAAGTATTGTTCATCGTTTAGCATGGTATAGTTAGAGTCTTGGCCACGCAGCCTAAGGGATTGCCTTGGCTCTACTATGGCAAGACTAGTAGGGAGGTTAATCCTATTTTTTTGTTGGGTGGGCAAGATGGCTAGTGTGCTTAGAATTGATGTTGAAGGCTCCTTAAAACTCATGTGTGTAGATTAATTTACAAGAGGAGATTGTAGAGATTGCTAGTTGCAAAAAATGGCTAACTTTGCAGACTATGAAAATGGCTAACTTTGGTGGTTGTAGAAAAATAGCTAACTCTGGAGACTACAAAAAAATGGCTAACCCTAGAGACTACACTCTCTACGCTAAGAGCTAACTATGCTCTCTATTGAGAACACCTAGAATTTGACTAACTGTGAGAATGTATGATCTAGGGTTGCTACAGAGGGTTCTAGGGGGACCAATGATGAGGTCTAGTCTACACCAACTAGTTAGTAGATTACACCTACACTAGCCTAAGATCTAACTACTGTCACACATGTAGTAGGTCCATAGGGGTCTTAGATTTATGCTAGCCTAAAGCCAGAAATGGTGATGCAAAGAGCATGCGGGAAAACCACCAATGGAGTCTAAATAAGAAAATGCTTCAACCCTCCTTCTAGCACAAGAAAACTATAGTGATCAAAAACGTCAATGGTTGGAACACCAAGAGGTCCATGGGCACATAGTTTGACCCCATCTCTATGTGAAGGCCTTTTGGAGATGGAGACAAGGTGCCCTAAATGGTCTTGTTGATCAAATGGGGATTTACCAAATGTAACACAAAATGATGCTAAGTGTTCACGTGGAATCAATGGTGTCAATAGGTGTGGGCGTAGTCAAAATTTTCACCAAAAAATAAAGGTGCCAATGTGTGAGGATTGCTGCCCAAGCATGGCTATGTGTTGAAATGGCAAGATATGCAAGTAAAATGCTAAAAAATGCATGTAGAATGCTGAAAATGTAAAGAAAAAGAGAGAGAGAGAAATAAAGCACCACACCAAATGGGGTTGGGTGTAGTTAACTTTAGAAGGGGTGAGAAGGTACATGGTGTATAATACGTATAGTGGATAGTGTAGTCATAGTCTTAGGGGCGTTTGACCATAAAGACTAATGTTCTTCCATGGAGTCTATGCCTGCTGGGTTGGCTGCCATGGTGTGCTATGGGTTGTGGTGTCCTATGGTGAGCTAAAATGGTATGCAACTTTATACCTCTCTGATTTGCTAGTGTGCCTTTGTTTTGTTGGTGCTTTGATTTTTGCCAACTTTGAACTTGCGAACTTTCCTTATTCTCAAACTTTCCAACCTTGAATATGTTAAGGGTAGGGGTATTTATAGGGCTAGGATTAGAATGAAATGTGGAGGGACTACCATGTGGTAGAGGGGATGGTTGGAGCTACACTATCATCTAACTATGCTCTTCACTGATACTAGCAATGTTGTGCTCTACTATGCTCTATCGGACACTACGAGATTGCGAGACTATAACTAAACTACCAACTGCATGTATATGCATTGAGAGGACCGCAATGTACCTAAAAAAATGCAACTTTGGAGACTACACTCTTCATTGTCTTGTGTGGGGTTGAGTGTAGTTACAATTTTGGGATCAAAAGGGGTACAAAAAGATGCATTTTACTAACTACCCTTGTTGGAGGTGAGTTGGAGTGCCGATGCTATGTTGTGGAGGCCTTTGGAGGATGTTCTGGCTAACTATGCTCTCCACTAAGACCTGACCATGCTTTGGGGCAATGGAGAGTGTAGTCTTAGGAATTAGAAAAATTTTCCAAAAAAAAATTTCCTTTTTGGTGACTATGCTCTAGGTTGAGGGAGAGCGTAGTCTCAACACATAGAAAAAATTTGCAAAAATTGGGCTTTCATGCTAACTATGCTTGACTACGCTCCATGCTAGTGGAGAGTGTAGTCTCAACACTTAGAAAATTTTGTAGCAGCTAGCTTGACACTTAGAAAAATTTGTCAAATTGTCCTTTGTGTTGACTACAGTCTACTTGAGGCTGACTACACTCTAGGGTAGTGGAGAGCGTAGGCCCAACACTTCAAAAGTTTTGCAAAAATTGCACCTTTGTTCTAACTATGCTTAACTACGCTCTGGGGCAATGGAGAGCATACTCTCAACACTTAGAAAATGTTGCAAAAATTGCACCTTCATGCTAACTATGCTCTAGGGTAGTGGAGAGCATAGTCTCAGCACTTAGAAAATTTTGTAGTGGCCACTAAAGCCTACACCCATTTCAGTCATACCCATGAGCTTTGATGCTCAAGATGCCTCAATGAGCTTGCCAAAGGGGGATGATAAATATCAAGAAAAGGGAAAGAAGCCTAAACTACAAATATTAAAACATGAGGTAAAAATCTTAGGTAGAATGAAGGAAGTCAAAGGCATTAAGAACAAAAAAGCCATGAATAATGACAAAGAAATTCTCACTACCATGGAGTAGGTTAGGCTCTCGCTTATTTAGAAGAATACCTCATTGAGCTTGTATGAAATAGTTATGACCTCTCATGCCCACTATGAAGCCTTAGTTCATATGTTGACTTCTATTCCTATTAGTGAGGATATCCCAACCAACCAAGAATCTATACATGCATCAATAGTACCCTCCTTACCTAAAGAAGAAATGATGTCAAATACTTTAACATTTTGGGATAATGAGATAATGATAAATTCATAAAGTGGTGAGGTGTTAAGAGTTCCCTTGTTTATAGTGATAAGAGTTGGATAGTACAAGGTACATCAAGTACACATAGATGATAGGGTAGCTAGTAATGTTATCTCCTTCCCTATTGTAGAATGCATAGGTTTGACCAAGCACATTTAGAGCACCTCCACCTTAGCACTTAAATAGTTCAATGGGTCATGTGTAGATGTGAGAGGGTCAATTTCATTGGATTTCATAGTTGAGGAATAGTTCCCCACATCAATTGATTTCCTTATGGTGGAAGAGACACTAGAATTCAAGATAATCCTAGGGAGACCCTAGTTAGTCAAACTACAAGCTATCTCTTCCTTGGTTCATCAAGAAATTCATCTTCCTTATGAAAGAGGTGAGATTATTATTGATAGGAACAACACAACTCCCTTGTCTATTAACAATGTTAACATAGGATAAGGATCTAAAGTGAAGTTTTAAGAAAAAGCTCCCATAACGCAAAACATAGTTGAAAAACTAAACGAAATTGACCATGTCAAGACCAACAACATAGTTTACTTTGCAGCCCTATTATTTTAACTCATAGCCTTTTGTGCAAGAAGAATATAAAGTAAAACAAAAGAAATATATAACACTTTTAAAACAAAACATGAAGAAAAATTACCTATAACCAAGAATGTTAATACTAATGGCTATGATCACATAATGTGATGAAAAAATAACAAAAGTATAACACCATTATAGTGCAACAAGATAACAAAAATGATATAATAGCCAATACAATCCTCAAGGCTATGATAGCTAAAATAATAATCAACAAAGCATGATGAGTCCATCAATAGACAAATTGAGCTATGGGAGGAGGAGGAGAACCACTGTCAACATCATTACCAAAGCCATTACCATTGTCACTTGGGGCCTATGAACAATAAAAGCATGTAATCATTTGTGCATGGATTGACCTTGAAACCAAAGTAAAACACAAAAAAATATATATTTATTTATTGTTGATAATTGCTGATCAAAGAAACAAACCACTCATTCCATATATAAGGTTGTAAATGTGGATATGCATTGCTGTGACATGGGGGGTTGCAGCATGAGCTTTGCATTCAAGTAGGAGCTTCAACTACGTAACCATCATCCATACACTTTTAAAGGGTGTCATAAAACATTTAGACTTGTTTTAGATTAAGGTTGCCATGGAAAGAGAGCTGGCCACTGTTTTAACATGAACAATTATAGAGCATTAGTTCTCAATTTCTTGGTTATAAAATCCTGGTAATTTTGGACAGTAAGTTAATTCTCATTTCATATGTCACATTCTAATTTTAGTTAAGTTTAATCCTACCAAAAATTTTGTATTATAAGCCATGAATTAATAATTTGAACATTTAATTAACGGACACTAAGTTCAAGGCCATCTAGGGGTACAGCAAAAACATATATTTACGTTGAGATGGAGTAGATGGTTTGCCATAAAAAACCATCATCAAATCACCAGCCTACCGACCCTGCTGTAATGGGTTTACCCTAGATTAATGGAGTAAGTGAATGATGATGATCAAAATTTTACTCTGAGGTTACCCATACTTGGTTGCAAACATTAGAAATTGCAAGGCAAAACAGAGACAAGATTATAATCTTCGCATGCAGTTCAATATCGACTAATGTGATATAAATTGCAGAAAACGGTAATCCTAAATAACTTACAAGGTTGTATAAAAAGCTCGGTAATAGATTCGGCTCTGTGGCAGATATTGCACAGTTCACATATATTCTGTGAGCTCGACCAACAATCGCAGATGTGTTCTGAGGGGCCTGCGTCACCAGATCGTCGATCACTGTGATATCGCCGAAGTTGATATTGCTAGAACTGACGTCTGTGCCTACAACTCTAATGGTGGTCCTGTTTGGCCCCGACACAATATCGCGCATATAAACCATCATGTCCACAATCTTTGCAGGAGCCGCAGCGGCAGCAGGTTTTGCAGGTACCTGCAAGTCAGCCATGGCCATAATGGAGAGCTGTGGTGTAATCCTGTAACACGCCAGTGTTGCTTTTGCTTCTGATTTTGCTGCTTGGCAAAGCTCTGTAAACGTTTCTGGCTCTATGTACCAAGCCTGGTCTAGCATGTATTTATACTGAAATTTCAGGGATAGATTGGAAAATTGTGTTGCTTGCATCTTGTAAACAGTTTTGAGAAACCGGACTGAGAAAATCTTAGTAAAGGGGGATAAAAATCCAGTTTAAGTCGAGAAAATTAGTAAGAACAAAAGATACATCATTAATGGTAAGGTGATACATTTTTTTCCATAGCTTGTCTCATTGTAAACTTTAGTTAACGGACGTGCAAATATAGAATTTAAATTTTCTAATTTTGATAAAGATTAGCAATAAATGACGCAATGAACTCAAAATAAAAAATGTTTGTGTGTATACTATTCTATATAAATGTAATTTTGAATTGGCTTGTAGAATTCACTTTATGTAAAATCTCTGTGAATAGTTACACCTACCCTAATGTCGAAAATTTTAAAGACCTTGAGGATGCATAAAGAAACATACTTTGTTGACGCCTACAATCTGGTGAAATTTGAGTTGAGATTGGTTACCTTCAGTACCAAATCAGGCCTGGTTTTGCGGACTTCATACACAGGATATTCTTGAAAATTTGTTAGAGGATCTGCTCGGTTTCATTCAGATTTTCACGTAAACAAACATTGCTCCATTTTCATCCATGTTTTGGTTTGGGTTCCTACTTCCTACTTTTAACCAGTTACCTAGACCCATGTTATCAGGCAATTCGCTTGAAATTCATCAAACATGTGTCATTCGTGCATGCGTTTGAAAGTATTGAAGTCAGGCAGCCTCGCCTCGCTCTCAAAATGTTCCCTAAAACAAAGCATCCGTTTGAGAGTATTTTCAAACAACGTTTTCTTTTCATTTATCCATGTTCATTGATATCTTCGATCCCTAAAAACCGCCAACATGAGATATCGAGGCATTGATCGCAAACCGTCAACAGCGCCACACTGCGCATCAGAAACCCTTCCCTCACTCTGCCATCCGCCCTGCTTTGCGTAGATCTTGCCCTTGCCCTTGCCCTGCCGCGCTGCTGCTGCTGCTCTTCCCCCGCAGATGATTGAAATCCTGAGGCCTAGGACAAAAATTTGGCGAACAAAAGAAAACTTTAACCGTGGAGTTCATGCTACCTACAGGTCAGGGCAGCGTTTAGATAACAGCTGAAACGTCCAGTTCAAATTAGGAAGTTTCTAATATTCTTTATTAAAATAATGCTACTGTGACGTCAAACCACGATATTCCAAAACTGAAACTCTCGATAAAACACTGAAACGATGCGGCTGTCACATCACACCAACATCGACGAAAAAGTGATGTAACGGCAAACTAACATCAACCAAAAATGATGCTGTCAAACCCGGTCAAACGAAAATGGAACTTTCTAAGACGCTCAAATGACACTACACGTCAAACTAGCGTTACTTTTTAAAATTGCTAGGATACCAAAATGATGCTAAGGTAGCATTAAACAAGCATATTCGGCAACTTTTTAAAATCAGCTGTACACCTAAATGACACTACTATAACATCAACCTTTTGCAAAAATGGAGCTTTTCGAAATTATTCTTACATGAAGATGCTGCTCCAAAAAACCAGCATCTTTTTAATGATTCAGCATCTCCAGAGTGACTGAACCGAAGGTGAGGTGCTTCAGAAGTTGAGAGGAAGCAGTCACCTATCGAGGAACCTGCTTGACTTGACACCATTATATGGTTTTGCCGTAGGGAAACTGGTAATGTAGATGATGCCGTATGTGTTGTAGGCATTTGATTTGTTGAAGGCAGATGTGTGACATTTGTATTTGTGTGCTGCTTCTAATATGAGAAATCGAACTGGAAATAGAAATCGGAATGTGCCCACTGTATTGACTTCACTCACAGATCTAGATAATAATGGTGTCCTTTGCATAGAAACAACAGGCATTGTAGGATTTGCACCGGCAGGAATCTATGTACCACTTGATGCCTTGACAAGTCAGTAGCTTCACTGTTGCCACTTGCTGCATGAGAATTTTGATGGCCGCTAACAGTGGCAACATTCTCATCGGAGCTGGCAATACTTTTCTAGGTGTCGCTATTGCGATTCAAGTCTGTTGTGGTGTCTAATTGATGTACTTGTGAGTTCTGGTTGTCAGTCTTGCCCGATGCATAAGATGTCGGCATGGTATTCTTACCAGAATTTGACTTTGAGGATTACTTTTTGGGTTTGACGTGTTATTCGTTGTAGCCTGACTTGCTGGAGACTCAACATGATAAGATTTATTTAAATTTGTTGAGCAGAGATCACTTGACATAGAGGATAATGTCTAGATTCATCGGCCTGGCTAACGCCTGCTCGATCAGAATCTCTTTTCCCGGAGGTATTTGCGAGTTTTTCTTGTGTCTGTTTACTTGATTTAAGGTTATCCATCTCCTGTTGCAGTGAGCTAAGCTTTTTTCGAAGCATTTCAAGTTCCTCCTCCTTTTCTTCAAGAGATAGCTCAAGCTAGCGTTCGCTATCTTTCATAGAATGATTCTTAACTTCAGCATTCACACTTGCTAACAAGCTAGCATTCTGTCGTTCTAACTCAGCATTACATATCTCGAATTCAGCTCTAAGTTGTTCTAACTCAGCATTTCCTTGTTCTAATTCGGCATTCCACTGCCCTAGCTGCTGCACATACTCTTTCAGAGATAGTGTCTCGGATATCAAACTTGCTATCATATTGTTGGCTTCTTTTATAGCATTTGAATCCGTACTAGCTGCCTATCTCAAATTATCTGCCTCACTTTATGAGGAACCATTGACCACAATGGACGCAAGAGAATCTGTAGAACAATTTGAAGAGCTATCATCTATGGTAGCTTGACGTTTCATGCCAGTATGACCGTTTTGAGTTGGCTGGGCAGAAATTTCACCACTAAAACTTGCTTCCATAGACTATGGAGTTTCCGAACCATTTCTCTCCAAATCTACCCAATATGCTTCTCCATCTTCTGTAGCAGGGCCAAGTGTTCTAACAACATTATCTGTACCACAAATCCCACTCTGTTCACTTCTTCAAGCAGTTGTGAAAGTGTTGGCACAGTTAATGTATCAAAGCATTCACAATCCTTAGGATCAATAGGTACACAAACATGACCAGTTTTTGGATGAACACAAAATGGAGATTTCAGCAAGTGATTCATATGCTTAGACACCTCCGTATCTATGCGAGGGTATGTACATGAGAACATAACCTCCTCAATTCATCGCCTCAATCCATGTAACTTATTTTTGCCGCTTTCCAGATGTTTTCTCAACTGCTTCCGACGGACAGTATTTCTATTGTCACTTGAATTTGAATGAGCGTCGGCCTACTTGTCACAGAAATGACTAGCAATTGTTTCATCTGGTATTGACTCTAGAATCTTTTAATATCTTTCTTCGTTGACAAACAAGTTTTGACTACACATAATTGAATCTTCAAAATAGGGGCTCAGAATCTCTGCATAAGCTCTCATTAGGGAAGGATGAAGACCTGGCCCACCTAAGAAGACCGCATTATTTGACTGATCAACGTCCTTATACACTCTAAAATATTCAGCAAGGGAAGATCTTTGCTCATTAGACAACCTTTGGGCCCTCTTGTCGCATACCCGGCAATGTACTCCAGGTCTCCCACTATACACCCACAGAACATGTTCAAAGCCAAAATCATCTCGAAGAACCGTGTCTAGAACCTTAATAGCAATTTTCATGAGTGGACAACAATTTAGACAAACATCGGCCCCGTTACAATAATAACGAATATTGTTATAATCCGTCGTGTCGACGTCGACACCAGCTCCCTTTCAACGTGTGTAAACACTTTATCTTCTCCTTGGGCATAAGCATGGCCTTTTTTAACCTTGTTGGCCTTCTTGTCACTGAAAAAAAAATCAAATTAAATATTTTTATGCTACTCCGACCTTCATTTTAGCAGAGAGAGAGAGTCTTCTTGCTGTGTTTTGGTTCCCTTGCTGCCTGCTGGTAGCATTGAGGTTTTGATCGCTGTTTCTCAGCCTTTACAATGGCTGAGCAGCCTCAATATCCTATTATCCAACAAACGTTTGGTGGTTCGGGTCCCCTTGGATCAAATATTGTCCCGAACTACTGCTATGGAGGTTTGGAAAAACCATTTTTAGCATCTAACAAGACCATCAATGCCTCCATCTTCAAAGGCTCTTTCCAGAGCCCAATATTTTCTGCTAGTCTATCCAATAGCAAGGCCTTTCCGGGAAAACAGATGCCTCTGGTTATCCCAGCTCCATCTGAGAGGTGATTCACGGGCTTCATGATTGGTTTCCTCATGGGTGGTGTTTCAGCGGCTGTTTCCAAAACTGCTGCCACTCCTATTGAGCGTGTGAAACTGCCTATCCAAAAGCTGGATGAAATGATCAAGGCTAGCAGGTTGTCTCAGCCTTCCAAGGGAACTGGTGGTTGTTTTTCCCGCACCATCAAGGAAGAGGGTGTCATTTCACTTTGGAGAGAAAACGCTGCCAATGTTATCTGTTACTTCCCAACTCAGGCGCTGAACTTTGCATTCAAAGATTATATCCAGAGGCTCTTAAGCATGAAGAAAGACAAGGATTGCTCCTGGAAATGGTTTGCGGGAAACCTTGCCTCTCGAGGTTGTGCTGGTGCCTTGTACCTTCCTTTTATGTATTCTCTGGACCATGCTTGGACACGTTTGGCTAATATTGCAAAGGCACTTAAGGGTGATAGGGTTGGCACATGGATTGACAAACTTAACAATTTACTAGGAGACCATGTTTAATTTCAAAATCTATGTCACTGCCATAACTTACCAGTCCTTCCTTTATGGAAGAGGTTCTTAACCAGGGATGGATGCGCATTCTAGTGCTCTATGTTTTTAAAACATAGGAGTTCGCGGTGATAACGTGTAACAGTACCCTGCAACTAATTCAACAGGAGTTGCATTTTCACTCCTATTTATCTTGCAATGGCAAGGTCTTTCTCATCCGTCCATAGTTATATCACTCTAGCAGGCTTTCGATCTTTCTCATCCGTCCATAGCAGGCTTTCGATATGGCTACATTGGGACGAGTACATTTACCTTTGGCTTGGAGCCTGTTACATTTAAGCTGTTCCTAAGGATTTCCTATTCCTTAAATGTTTTTCCATTTGAAACCATTTTCTTGCTTACATTGTTAATGAGTGGCGAGATACCCCTACACTCAACCATACAAATAGGAGCGTTTCATGTGTGATCTGGTCAAACTCCGCAAACGAACTAGTTGTGGTATCTAGGCAGTTACTCGTAAATCACAGTTCGTTGTCTTCCCACCTGGACTAGTATTAGCTTTGTCACGTATGGTTTAGTCCAGAGTGAGGTGTATCATGTGTTCCTACACTAATGTTACTCCTAGGTATGATGGTAAATAATACTGACTAACTAGGAGAGGGAGAGAGTGAGAGAGAATGTAACTAGCCTAAGTGCGATGAGCATCTATTCCTGAATCATCCGTACACATCTTGGACCTCGTGTACGACTACCACTAGGATTACCAAGCACATGGCCTAAGTATGCTACTAGGTTACCAAGTAGTCACACTTAAATGCTCGTGATCAAGTCGTACTCATTCCGCTTTTAATAGGAGTTTAGGGTAAAGAGATGTTAACAACAAAAGCAATAAATAACAATAAAAATTAAATAATTAAACTAAGTGAATGCTACAATGATAAAGTAATCTCGATCTTTATTTCTGGTCATGTGCATGTCCAAGTACGTCATACTTAAATAAAGGATGTCGTATAATTACAATCATCACACTGCGGGCATGCACTGAGAAATAATTCTAACTCTAAGAAGGAAAAACTACAAGAGTTTGGATAAGGGACTAAAAACTAATGCCAAAACCAAGTGTGTCACCTTTTATTTATAGGCTCACATGGAAACCGCGATATCATGTGTCTGATAACAGGGGTTCGATAACAGGACTTGATAGACCATGACTCATCATACCCCCACGACTGAATAACAACTCGTCCTCGAGTTAAAGAAAGTGAGGAACAAGTTCAATTGATTACACAGTAGATAGGTATGGGATTATTGACTGACTAGGAATTTATTTATGCCGCAATGGAGAATTAAACAAAATTTGGACACAGACACAAAAGACAAAACTTGTGGAACTCATGAAGTTCCCGGTAGTGGTGGATCCTCTATGGGTGCCTCTCCTTTGTCTTGCATGATCAGGCTTTTGAGATTGATACCGTTGAAGAAGCGCTTGATGCTTCTCCTCTTCTATCCAAGGATTATGAGCCATCCATGCTGATGTTCCAATGTTTGATGGCATCAACACTTTCCATGAACATGGCAGTTGTAAGAACACTTGATTGGCCTTGACATGTTATGCCGCAAATAGCCATCATTCCTCTTCCTAGGCTTGGCCCCTGACCTCTCCACCTTTTTCTTGGATAGATTATGTAGTAATAGGAGTTCCATGATGGATGTTGAGTGATTTTTCCTCCTTCTCTACATATTCTGCATGAAGTCCTTGGCCTCTACCATCCCCTGGTTGTTCGGTTGCACCTTGAAAAGGTCCTCCTTGTTGTCTTCTTTTAGGGGCCATCTATAATCACACAAAGATCAATTGTTAGTAAGGTTATTGAAAAAATTTCAATGATTTCATACCTTACTCATTGCCTTTAATAAATGTTGAATTCTTTACTTAGTGTGATTTTAGAGTTAGAAATTTTTTCAAGGAAGTTGCCTTAAAAGTTTAATGTTGGACTTGGTTTGTTTAGGTGACAAATAAAAGGACCTGGTTTTGAGGAATGTTTGATAAAATAATGAAAAAGGAAAGAATAGATTTGGAAATGAAATACTCAGAGGGTATAAGATGATGTGGTGGTATGCAACAAGTACAAATTGCAAAAGTCACACAAGTCGATCCTCCCCAAAGCAGGTTCTAACCTATAATTCCCTTGGGTAACCACACCTTAAAATGTCCATAAGAACTAGAAGGGTTAAATGTAATCCATACCAATTTTACAAAACACACACATGTAGATACCACTAGAATGAGGTAAGAATTCTACACTATATGAGATACGAGCAACAATTACATGAACAACGAGATGAGACAGACTATAGAAGGGATTGTAAAGATTGGGACATGAGGTACTGACCCAAGGCACAGTGAATCCTGCATGTAAAGCATGATTAATGTGTCATTAACCTGTCATTCCAAGATCAAGACCAAGTCCATTCCTTTGATCAGTGACACCACATTGTTTCATCCCATGATGAGCGACTATGAGAGTACCAGAACAACAAGACATACAATTACTTGGCATTTTGTTCAAGGGAGAAGTGATTTTTGCTTTGTGGCACTTCCTTTGTTTTTTTTTTTGTTTTTGTTTTTTTTTCTCAATTGATGAATCCAGAGAAGCGGCCAACCTTCAGGTATGGGTGCATGTCTTTCCAGTGGAACCCCCTAGAACAACATTGGATTTTTGAATGCCTTTTGATTACTCTTACTCCCATTTTGCGTTAGATCTACAAGGATCTTAGTACAACCACATTGCCAGATAGCTCTCACAGGCGTCACCAAAGAGAATCCGCAAGTCCCCTTGATGTCACATCCTAATCATTCCCTCTTGGTCCATCCTTCTTCATTTCGAATACAACGAACACAAAATTAATTTTAAGTTTCAAGAATGTCAAGAATATCACTGTACCTTCAAATAGAACCTCTTATTTTTAGAATCGATGAGTGGGTATAATGGGCTCACTATCCAAATAATTGATCACTTGAGATTCGCTAACATAGAACATACCCCAACCAACGAGCCACATGAGTGTTTTATTCATATATGAGATTACTTATAAAAAGATAAAAAGACAAAAAGATAAAACAAGAAATTAAAAAATAAAAAATTAGAAAACAAAAGAATTGTAAAATTAAAGAAAATGAAAAATATTTGTTAATCATGCTTGTTATTAGAATGGGGGATATCCCTCATAACTAAATGGTTGAGCATGAAGAGGACTAATAGTTGAAAGATAAGGGTCTTTGCATGTTGGAAATATTGAAACTTGGTCATACTTACCCCATTGGGGTTCATACACCTGATTATAGTAAGCATAGTGGGGAAATTTATAAGATGTGTTTCTCGGATAACGAGTTGACCCACTATGATACTTGAGACCATAAGATGGTATGAAAGGATCGAGATGTCGCTCTCCATGGCTGTATTTATTTAACTGTATGGTTGTTGGAGTGTTAATTGATGACCTTGATGAAGTGACATGAGGCGTTGGGTTCGAAGAGAAGGATGCACCACAGTGTAGGACTTGTGCTGAGTTGGAGAATTCAGTGGCCTTGGAACTGTGTTGTCCCTTCCTACGGTCATGTCTAAAGAAGGGATGCCTTCGATGTTGCTAAGGTCTCTCATTGCTATTGGCAATAGTAGCACAAGTAACATTCGTGGGTTGTTGCTGTGGTGCAGACACTTCAGGAACAATTGGTGGCAATGTAGAAGGAGGGAAAGGATGAGAATGTTGTAATTTAGCAGAAGTGTAAGGTACACAAGGTAGTGGTTGGGCTGATAGTACTGAAGAGAACAATAATAATGCAGCGAGATAGAGTATGTTGACCCTGTTGGGTAAACAGGATCTTGGACTAGATAAGCATTTGGATTCGGATGATACGAAGGTTGTCTCCAGTTTAGGGATGGTTTCCCCCATGACTGGGGTTGTTGCCACTATGATCAAACACAGTATCTCTGTACGAAATCTAGGTGTAACGTGCTTCCCGAATGGTTGCATAAATGTAACAAGATTGGGAATTGGCCTTTGGGGTGATCGTACAAGTAAATGTTACATTCATATGTATGATTGGCAGTTGAGCTCTAATCTTCCTTGTCCCTTCTTTCTGATTGTGAAATGATAATTTTTCCTACTTCTCGGGTTTTCAAGACTCTATCTCCAATAATAGTGATATATTCTCCACACTTTTCTATGCGTCCATTCCAACATCTTATTGATCTTTGCCTCAACTTCCTCTAATGATTGTTGTCATGCCAAAGATGGTTCTTTCTTCTTGAGATAGGTTGATTTTTCCTTTTTGTGATTATGGACCTCTGTTAGGTTAAGACTTTGGTCGTGTTGATGTTTTTCAACACTCTCCCATCTAGCCATTTCTCCTTCTTCTTTTGCTACCTGCTTAATAAGCTCTTGGAATTGATGGATTTGTAGTTCATATAGTTGACCTTGGGCATACATTCCTAGGTTCTCTCTTATTTCATCATGGAGCCCATCAAGGATATGGTACATTAGCCTTTCCTCAGAGAACTCATGGCCTGGATAGTTGTTTAATAGTGCATAATATCTCTCTAAGGCCATGTCCAAGGGTTCATGTTGTGCTTGTTTCCACTCTTGGATTTGTTTCCTCAAGGTTGACACTCTTGTGTAGGTTTGATATCTTTCGTTAAAGAGTTCTACCATTGTTGGCCAACATCGTATTGAATTTGGTTTTAACGATCTATACCATACTTTTGCTTGGCCAACGAGTGTCATGGGGAAGAGCTTGAGGTTTTGCCAACTATTATCAATGTTGTTCCATGCACAGGCATTATAGAAGGCTTGTAAATGTTGTTTTGGATCTAAGTCATAGCCTCCTAAGAAGTTGGGAAATTTTTGTAAATCGAGCTTGGGTAAGTGGCTCTCTTTACGATGCCTACGGGAGATTCGAACAACCTCTTGTATTTGCGTTAGGCTTGTAGTGGCCATTACGGGTTCATCATCATTGAGTAAGTTATGCTTTCATGCATTGGGTCAATGCTACATTTGTTTATGTTTATAAGAAACCTCCACCTTAGATTGCGTACTCCAATCTTCATTGTCATATAATTCGTTGGTTCTCCAATGAATTGCCTCACTAGATGTGGCATTATAATAGTCTTGTAGGAGAGGCATGGTTTTGAAATTGTGTGTGAATTTATATGGGGATTGTTATAATTATTTCTTCCTAAAAGATATATTGTTAATTCCTATACAACGACCTTGTATGATATAACTAATCTAGATAACTAGCACCATCCCTAGCAATGCTGCCAATGATGAGTGGCGAGGTACCCCTACACTCAACCATATGAATACGAGTGTTTCATGCACGATCCAGTCAAACTCCACAGACAGATTAGTTGTGGTATCTAGATAGTTACTCGTAGATCATAGTTCGTTGTCTTCCCACCTGGACTAGTATTAGCTTTTTCATATATGGTTTAGTCCAGAGTGAGGTGTATGATGTGTTCCTACATGAATGCTACTCCTAGGTATGATGGTAAATAATATCAACTAACTAGGAGAGGGAGAGAGTGAGAGAGAATCTAACTAGCCTAAGTGCGATGAGCATCTATCCCTTAATCATTTGTACACATCTTGCACCTCGTGCACGACTACTACTAGGATTACCAAGCGCATGGCCTAAGTATGCTACTAGGTTACCAAGTAGTCATGCTTAAATGCTCATGATCAAGTCATACTCATTCCGTGTTTAATAGGAGTTTAGGGTAAAGAGATGTTAACTATGAAAGCAATAAATAAAAAAAATTAAATAATTAAACTAAGTGAATGCTGCAATGATGAAGTAATCTTGATCATTATTTTTGGTCATGTGTGTGTCCAAGTACATCACACTCGAATAAAGGATGTCGTACAATTACAATCATCACATTGTGTGAAACATCATAAAATTTTGGGTCTTGACATCGCAACTGCAAATATGGCTAAGTGTTACATGCTGTTACGTGCTACTATGCTGCATAGCGTAGCACCTTGCTACAGTGCATAGCGTAGCATAGCCTAGCACCCTGCTACAATGCTAGCATAGGGCCTTGCTATGCTACATAGCGTAGCATCCTACTACAGTGCGTAGCATAGCGTAGTGCCCTGTTACGCTACCCTGTTACACACTGTTACACGCTGTTACTTGTTGTTACACGTTGTTACCTACCGCACTACCATGTGGCACTAGATCCACATTTTGGGCTAACCTTAGCCCTATAAATACCTCTACGACCATTTTACTTAAGAGG
>MNCI01001625.1:124830-170845 GCA_015680685.1 Gnetum montanum
TTGGCATTTGGCATTTTCACATTTTGGCACTTAGCTCCATGGGTGAACAAGACCTAGAGCACACCACACCGATAGAGAGGCACAACTACATCACATGGTATACTGTGACCACCGACCTAGGAGGCATAGTTTATCACAGTGAGCACCAGATTTTAGAGCCTGACACCACCGATGCTGTGATTTCGCTCCTACTGTGCCTATTGTACACTTTGTATACCTATACCCTTTTTCAAGGTGGTGCATCTTTCTATTCAAAATCTCTTTTTGGCTGATCACAACATTTATTTTCCATTGTTAAACATTAAATCATGTTCATTGCCCTGTTACGCACTTTAGAACATTTCTACTACTGTGCACATTACGCTTTCTTTTATTGTTTCCAAAAGGGTTATTATACACTAATTAAGTCTCTGTCTAATCGACCAGACCGTTCAGGGCACCCTAAATCTATTTTATCCAGCATGGCCCTCATGTAGATTTGGGGTTAAACTGTGCTCCTGAAGACCTCTCGGTGTTTTTAGCCATTGACGTTTTCTGTCGCTACACTACGGGCATGCACTGAGAAATAATTCTAACTCTATGAAGGAAAAATTGCAAGAGTTTGGATAAGGGACTAAGAACTAATGTCAAAACCAAGTGCATCACCTTTTATTTATAGGCTCACATGGAAACCATGATATCGCATACGCAATATCACGGCTATGATATTGGGGGTCCGATAACAGGGGTCTAATAATAGGACCTGATAGACCATGACTCATCAATTTTCAATGAAGATTTCCACATTAAGAAGGTTATTTTATAATATAATAATAATAAATTTTAAAAATTTTGTACTACTCTTATCTTGTTGGAATTGTTTGATCTAATTTTACTTGGTTTTAACACTATTTCTCTCTTATTTTACCTTGTTTTTATCTCATTTTACCTTGTTCCTACTTAATTTTACATTCATTGACTCTAGTTTACCTTGTAGTACCTTGTATGATCTCACTTTACCTTATTCTTTCTTGGTTAGCATTGCTTTACTATGTTTTGGACCTTACTTTGCCTTATATTGTCTTGTTATTGCAGTATTCTTTTCATTATTTTAACATTGTTAAATAATTTTATTACGTAGATGCCACTTGATTTGCTTATGTTGACATATAGGGTTAGGCTAGGAGGATGAGGAAGAAAATTTGGCTAACATTCGAGCCCAAGGAGACCCTTATAGTAATGTTGTCCAAGTAAGTTGGCCTTGCATGCCTAAACTGAAAAAGTGAAAGCCCTTAGCCATATAACCTCAATGCTTTGAAATGCCCTAACCACCATTGACCTTGTAGTTGGAAAAAATGCATGAAACCAAGTTCCTCACCAAAACCTAGCTTGCTTAAGACATTATCAAACCCTTGCTTGGAAACATGAAAGCCTTCATATAACCTTAATTACACCTAATGTTAGCATTTCTACTTTTAGTGTTCTTGGCCTTTGTTTATAGGTTTGGATAGATGAATGATGTTGACAACTCTTGTGGCCTACAACAAGTGAGCCTATGTGACCTCTTATCTCTTGTCTTTTCTTTTCACCAGAACAAATGATCTATACAATTTTGTAGAATCTATGGAAAAAAACATAGATTCCTCATGTTGTACCATTTGTAACCTATGGTGGCCTATATTTTGCTTATTATCTCATGTGGCCTTATACAATCTCTTGTAACAACATGTATTATTTGGCTTGTTTTTATGTTCTCTTGGAGTTGCACTTGTAGGATGAAGCTTGGAATCATCACGAAGGTACAACTCATGATAGAAGTTACCACGTGATGTTGATGCATGAGATTTGGTTAGCTTATCAAACTATGTGAAGAATGCTCACCTCACATCACTTCCATTATCCCTCTTGAACCATGTTCTTGTAGCCAAAGTATAGCCTTCCTTATCCTAAAAAATAATGAAAACCAGTATTTGACATTCATGCACCTTAGTCATATGACATAGTCCTCTACATGCACCATAGATCAAGTTCATTGAATGTAACACATCTCATTCAATGAGATAACAAAGCAGAATTTGACACATTCCACCAATCAAGTACATATCATTGAATGAGAAAATAAAATTAATCCTTGACAATAAAACCCAATGAAGGTTTCACTCTTGAAAACAAAAAAGGAAAAAGAGAGAGAGAGAGAGAAAAAAAAAAGAATGAAAAACAATGGAGAAAATGCCAAGAAAGCCATGAGGGCAATGAATCCTAATGTAATACAAATGACTCCAAACCAAAAAAGGGAGGAACCTAAATGTTGGTTCCTCCAAATATCATTGAGTAATCAATAGTTCAAGCATGAAGCATGAAGATCTTTTAGCAAACTCACATGTTGTAGCCATGTCATTGCCATGATTTCAATGTTTGGAATTTCTTGTTATCCAAAATGGTCATTCTCTATTAATCACTGTAATTAACATCTCATTCCAAATCCTTGACATTTCATTGCAACCATATTTTATCATCATGAACACTCATTAATAAGATTCAATAACTACCAAATTAGATGTGGAGAGAAAAGCACTGGTGATAAACCTATAGTAGTGTTTTGCATTCTTTGTTGATGTCTCATGGGTCAATCCTTAAAAGATCAACAAAGAGGTGAAACACCCAAAAGAAATCCATATCATAATCCATGGCCAATAGTCTTTGTAATTTGATAGAAAAATAATGGAAACTACAATTGCCTTATTTTTTGACAAATTCTAGCATCATTGCCTTTGACGCTGATGCTACACATCCTACAAAATCTAGCATGATTTCCTTTGACATTATCACTAGAAAACCTACAAAGATAGCATCATTGCCTTTAATACTAATGCTCGATTGCCTACAACATCTAGCATCATTACCTTTGATGTTGAAACTAGACAACATGTAAAGGTAGTTTGCAAAAGTTGAGTTTTAAACTTTGATGATGGGCATGGAAATTGTAATGCTAGAAAACCTACAAAGATAACATCATTACCATGTATGCTAATGCTAGATAGGAGGTGCCAGAAATTTATCAGCAATCATGAAGGAATTAATTGAAAACAAGATAGAACCCAAGGCCTATTTAAAGGATGATCCATTTCATCATAAAGACTTTTTGACATTTGGCATCCACATTGAACCTAAGAACTTTGAGCAATGCAGACACCTAGGAGTTTGTGATGACCATTATCACCTTTCTATACAAGAGACATCAAGAACTAGTTTCCATCCAAAGTAAGTGACACCAGATTTATGAAAGAAGACTAAAGAATACAAGCTACCTTCTACATTAGAATCCAAATCCAATGTTACAACTACAAGCTGTAAAAGCCTAATTTTTTTGAAACCCATTTGTTACAGTATTTTAGAACATTTAATTACAAAGGTTTTGCAATGTTATGCTACATTTTTCTTCCATATTTCATGTAATCATGTTTTAGTTTCAATTTCATTTAACAAATATTATCTCACTCATTTACATTTCATTACTACTCGGTAACAGACATGCAAATCCTCAAGCAATCTCCTAGCCTATTTGAGGCACTCGTAGATCCTTTTGGAGGCCTGTGGATCTATGAGTTAAATTATTCTAATGGGGATCTTTGGCCCTCTAGCCCTAAATTTTTCCATCACAATAGGCTCCAAATCATAGGCAAAACTATAAATCAATAATGAAATCTGATAAAAATCTAAAATGAGATATGAAATTAAGCTCTTACCAAGACTTTAGTTAATAGCATAAATCTAGATCTAGCTCTTTTTGAATCTAGTGGGTTCTTCCTCTCTAGTTCTATTTTTCAAATATCAATTATGGAATTGGATGATCTTTCATGACATGGCTACAAAGTATTTATGATTAAAAGGGAATGCCATTGTTGGGCAAAAAGGGTAATCTAAGGGAAAACTTAAAAGAAAAGAAAATATAATTTCTAAAAATAAAAAAATAATAATAATATTCTAACATGATCTAGTATCTAATTTTGGCCTAGTGTAGATCTCCTAAGAGTTATCTAATAGCTATTTTTAAGCCCAAACTAATAACAAAGCGTAAGATCAAAAATATAATTAATGAAGGGGCTAACATGGGCCCCTCTAGAAAATAAGCTAAAAAAATAATACTAAAAATAAGAATATCAAATATTCATTAAAAAATATAAAGTACCTAATCAAGTCACACCATAGCCAATGTAGTACCCTATATGTCAATGACCCATCAAGTGCTAGATACTTGCTAACTCAAAATTCTAGCAAAAGAGGTTAGCACACATATGATAAATTAAAAGAAAAATCTAAAATACTAAAAATATATGAGTTTTTAAAAAATAAAAAAAGTAAACTAAAAGTAAACTAAAAAATTAAGAATATAATAAAATAAAAGGAAACTAAAAATTGAATATCAAGGAACATAGCCCAAACAATAAAAGCATAGTCAACAAAAGATAAAGGTTAATAAGGAGTAAGACATAGGCTAGCAAACAAGATATCAAGGATTTAAATCATAAACATACCAAGTGGTAAGGAATATCTAAAGTAGAAATGTTATAGATTTTTAGTTGCATCTTATTTCTTTAAGTCCTTTTTCTTAAAGGAATGTACTTCAATGCCCTTACTAAAAAATAGCAAATGACAAATGGCCACCGCATCCACTTGCTTTAAGATACGGACCACTTATTTATGTTCGTGAAATGAATTTATATATTCATCTATTGTGATCTTATTTTTCTCTACCACTTTGTTTATTTGTGATGTTACATTTTGATATGTGATTTTGATTACTTTTGAGCTTTATATATCATTATATTGATGGCCTTCACTATTATCAAATCTAGGCTAACCATGATATTGAATGATTGTGGATTTAGAAGATTTTATTTGGGATAAAGAACTTTAAAGATGTTTAGAGGTTCATTAGGTGATTTGAGAACGGGATTTATGCTAAATTGCTTCTATTCAAGGATGTTCTAAATGATATGATTTAAATTTATGCAATATATGATGTCATGATTATTGATCCTATGGAATTGATAGAATTGATCCTTCTTATTTCATTTCATCTTAGAAGCATTTGGATCATACTTCTTTGGGGAAGGTATATTAATTACACCCTTAGTCAATAATTGTTTTAAAATTTTCACAAAGGATTCATTAAGCTTTGTAAAAGTACTTCTTATTCTGAAAGATCATTTCCCATAATTCTTATTAGGTTGATATATATATATTGGTGTGATAGTTAAGGGAATATGAGATTGTATATGTGCTACTATTGTAGAGAATATCTTACTAGTGGTAGCCTTTTTCTTAATTTCTACCCTTGAATCTTCTTTCCTTTTTTTCCTTGTAATGATCTATTTCTTAATTGATTTAAATAAGATAGCCAATGGTACTTCTTCATTAAAGATAAAAATTTTACATTTTTAAAAATTTTAAGACATTGCAATGGCAGGACTTTGAGAATATCTTTGTCATATCATTTCTGTTAATATGTTTTCTTAAGATGAAGGCTTTGTTTGGTATGTCAAAACCTTAGAAAATTGAGAATGTTTAAAATGTGTTTGTATGATCTTGCAGTTCTAAGAAAGAACAAGATAAGAACATGATGGGATCAGTGTTGTAACTAACAGCGTTGATTTCTAGAATGAAAAGAAAACCAAGGATCCTTGGCATAAGAAGGTTCTCAATCTTGAATCCCCAGGGCCTCCATGATAAAAATGGGATTTAGGGAATCCTAGCTAGTCCATAGATCAACCAGGGACTTAGGAGATGTAAAAAATGGACATATGAATAGATCAAAATAATGCACAAATATTAAATTTATTTTTGAACACAAAACTCAAAACTTAAAACTTTATTAAGAAAAGAATAACGAATAAGCTAGAAAACTATGTACAAATGGTGCTTGAATGAGCAAAAAAGGGGGTTAACTTATGCAAGAGTTAAAAGCTCATTAAAGTCAAGGTAATTTCTCCATAGTCTAAGTGGGGGGGTTGGGATGGGGAGCTTTCAATTTGAGGAAAAAGTTTCCATCCTATGTCTTTGGTCTCTACATTGAAGGTAGGAAAGTTTTCAAACCCCCCATCCTTCCACATTGGGGGTAGGTGATATTTATCTCCCTATAAGTGTTTCTAGCATAGAAAAATGCATACCCTCAATAAAACCCATCAAATTGCCTTTTTGGCATTCTAAAAGGTATTTTTGATCCCCCAAGCCCAAATATAGATACTAGATAACTTTTTTCACTTGGAAAATGAGGACTTGACCAATTATGAGGCAATTCTGAGGCCCAAAAGCAACAAAAATTTGAAAGTGCCTATTGCAGGTTATAATTTTCACATTTACAATGAAGTTCTACCTTAGGTTTCATGGGGTGAAAGCTACATGATGAAGATTGATTATAACATGCAAAATTTTGTGGTGTTTGAATGGCTTCCCTTTGTTGGTGCTTGGAGGATGAACCCAAGAGGCACTGACAAAGAATACAAAACACCGTTGCATATTATAACATTATAATGCATACAGGCCACTTGAGAATTAGGCTATCTAGGTTACCAATGTTGTTAGTTTAAGGCTATGGTAGGCCATGGTATTAGTTTAAGGTCCTGGCAAGCCATGTTGCCAGTTTAAGATTGTAGTAGACCATTGAAAGTAGGCTTTCTTGTTGATGATCTGTATTCTACATTTAGTATGGCTTTAGATAGGAATGGTTGATCAAATTGGCCAACTCATTTCCATTAATCTTGGCTATTCTGAATGCTTCAATTGAATAGTCTTTGGTGATAAGAAAGGGCCCTTTCTAGTTGGTTGAGAATTTTTCTACATGGTCACAGATGGCCTTGAGGACTAGATCCCCCTCCTTGATCTTGTTCATGGTCAAGTAATGGTGATGTTGTTTCTTCTACCTCTATTGATAATGCTTGATGTAAGTGTTGCATATGCTTCTCCTCCACCAAATCTAGGGCTACCATCTGCAACTTTTTGCTCTACTCATAATTGATGAAGTCCTTCAAGGGTACTTGAAGTGATGGAACCTAAAACTTAAGAGGTAAAATAGCTTCAAAACCATAAACAAGGATATAAGGGTTCATGTTGGTTATTGTGCGATAGGTTTTTCTATATGCCAATAATGCATGGATAAGCCACTCGTGGGACTTCTCCTTGCTATTTTTAAGCATCTTCTTGAGCAAGTTGATGATGTCCTTGTTACTTGATTCTACTTGTCCATTGGCTTGAGGGTAGTAAGGTGATGAGAAAGAATGCTTAATTCCTAGGTTATGATATAAATCCTTAGTTTCTTGGCTACTAAATTGAGGTCCATTTCCTATAACTATGATCATGGGTATGCCAAAACAAGCTATAATGTTTTCTAGGATGAATTTGTAAACTTGTTTAGATGTGGTATTCCTTAGAGGAATAGCCTCAACCCACTTGGTAAAGTATTTGGTCATGGTAATGATGAAGCTATGCCCTATGATAAACTTAGGAATTATAGGTCCAATGATATTAAACCTCCATCATTGAAATGACCATGTTATCTGTGTTATATGTAACTCAGTTGGTGATCCATGTATTAGGTTACTATATCATTGACATGTGTCACATCATTTAACCTTTTGTAGATAGTCATTTTTCATATGGGGCCAATAATAGCCTAATCATATAATCTTAGCGACCATGGCTCTAGGTCCTATATGTCCCCCACAAACTGCTTTGTGAATCTCCTCTAGGATTTTTCTCACCTCAGTTTTACCCAAGCACTTTAGAAGTATGCCATCATCAAATTGTTGACATAATGTGTTATCACCTACGATGACATATTTCTTTGATCTCTTATGTATGACATCCTTTTAAGAAATAGTTAGGCATTGTGAGGATTCATCATGCATAAGGTAAAATTTCATATCATCATACCCCTCATTGAAATAAGTAGTATTAACGATGGCCACAAAGGCATCCTTGGTGTTTGAAGTGATGGGAACAACATAGTCCATAGTTAAGGTTAGCAACTTGGTAAACACATCTGATGCCACACTAAGGGCTAGTGTTGAAACTACATTATCTATGGTGTTTTCATTTTTAGTTATGTGTTGGATATCAACATTCATGAATTATTGTAATAATTTCTTTCCTAGGTCATAGTAAGATTTTAAATGCTTAAATTTGCATGTATAGCCTTTGGTTACTTGGTTAACCACAAGTTGTGAGTCACCTTTGATGGCTAAGCATCTAATTCCTAGGTTGTGAGCTACCATCATCTCTCTAATTAAACTTTCATATTTTTCTATGTTTTTAGTACATGGGAACCCAAAATGATAGGAAAAGGTTTGGATTTCAACATATGAAAATGTTATGATGACAGTAGCACTAGCCCCATGGGTGGTTCTCCACCAAAGTTCATGACTACCTCATAATCCTCAGGCACTTAGTTAACTATGTTAATGTATTCATTAAGGAACTTAGGGTCTATGACTACTTGATCATCAGTAGGTGAAATTGTAAGTTGTACAACTATAGTTTGACCTTTTATTGAGGTTTGAAAGATGTAATGAAAGTCAAACTCTATGGCTATGGCTTTCCATTGGGCTATGTGGCTACTTTCATAAATGTTGGTCATTATGGCCTTGAGTATGTTGTCCTTCAAAAAGAATTAGTGTCTCCATTAACTTGGCTTCTGAAGAGGTAGTGTCCCCATTTCTTCAAAGAGAAGACTAGCACTAGACAATACTTCTCCACTTTAGTGTATCGAGTCTCATGGGAAACTAATGCATGTTTGAGGTAGTATACAAGCATTTTTGCTATATCATCACATTTTTGATAGAGTAGAGAGGCAATGGATGTATTAGAGATGGTAAGATAAATGTAAAATTGTTTACCATTTTATAGATGATAGATTGTTGGTAGCTATGTTAACTCTTGTTTAATATTTTCAAAGGCCTCTTAGCATTAGCTATCCACTTATAGTAAACTCCTTTCTTAAGAAAGTGTTGCATAGGTTATAACTTATCAATAAGCCTAGTGATAAAACTTTGAATAAACTATAATATACTTTGTAATCATTTAAGCTCCTTAAGGTTGGTAGGTGCTACCAATTTGGAGATGGCCTTAACCTTATCAAGAGCTATGTGTATCATTGCTTCAGAGACTACAAAGCCAAGCATCTTGTTGGTCTTGACATGAAAGATACACTTTTTAGGATTGAGCATAAGTTTGTATTTGAGGCATAATTTAAGCACAAGATCTAGGTCATTGGCATGGTCATTGGCTATGTTAGAATTCATGGCTATGTGATCTACATAATCATTAAACAAGCCTAACATGTAATCACTAAAGATATAGGTCATGGCTCTTTGGTATGTTGCTTCAACATTATTAGGACCAAAGGGAATCATGATATAACAAAAATTACCTCATGGGGTCATAAAGGTTGTGCTAAGTTGGTGCTCTAGGTTAATCATAATTTGGTTATGTCCTAAGAATCAATCCATAAAGGACAACAAGGCATGTTCGGTTGTAGTATTGATAAGTTGATCAATACTAGGCAAAGAGAAGTCATCCTTGATGGTTTCTTTATTTAGATCTTAAAAATCAATGCAAATATAGATACTCCAATTTTTCTTAGGGACTACCATTCTGTTAGATACCCATTCTACATAATCAATATCCCTCATGAAACCTTCTTCATAGAGCTTTGAGATTTCATCGCAAACTACTAAGGCCAAATCAAGTCTAATCTTGTGTATTTTTTTACTTAACTGGTCTAATGCTAGGATCTAGTATGATGTTGTGCTAGAATAGACATGGGTCTAGGATTGGCATATCTTCATATGAACAAGAAAATGATTTAATGTTATTTTGTAAGATCTTGGTGATATCTTGGGAAAATTGAGGCTCTAGTGAGAAACTTAGTTTAAGGGTTTTCTCGTCACCACTGTGTGTTGTGACAAGAACCTCAACTAAACGATATTTGGTTATGTCTATTTCTTCTATGTCAAGGGTTTTCACTAGGTCTTTAGGCCATTCTAGAGGTTTTTCTATTGAGGCCATGTGGTCTACAAGACTCTCAAGTCCAAGATCTCGGTAATCAAAGTTGATACACTATTTTATATTGCCATAAGGCCCATGTAGACAAAGCCAAACTAAATTGCTCCTAGATACTCATACTTGGATCTTACATGTCAAACAAACATATATTAACTAGAACTTGGGTAAAAGGGAATAAATAATATTAAAATGTCACAAAACATATGCAAATTTAATGTAATCAAGGCCATCCAAGATCATTAATAAGATAAGATCAATTCAAAAAAGTGTAATAGAGGAAAATAAAGGTCACACAAAGGTCAAACAAGGGGAAGTATAATGAGTAAGACTACAAATGATCAAAAAATGTCACAATTTTTCTAGTTTAAGGCCTTAATAGGCCATGATGCCAGTTTATGGTCTTGGTGGATTATGATGCCAGTTTACAGCTTTATCTAGCCATGGTCATATGGTGTCAAATGGTGGTCTAAGAAGGTCAAACCCCATTATTTTATACCTTTTAAAGGCCAAAAAGAGTAAAATAGAGTTATAATAAGACAAAAAAAGAACATATAATACTGTATGAAGGCCATAAAAGGTCAACCATGTTCACAAGGCAACATAAGTCTAAAAAGAAGCCAAAACATTACATGATAAGTAAAAAATAAAATAAAATAGGATATATATGATAAAATTTGGTTAATATAGGTAAAAAATGATTAATTTTTGTCTAGTTTTAGGCCTTAGTGGGCCATGTTTTAAGGCTATAGGGCCATTAGGTGAGTTCAGGAATCAATCAGGACTATTCAGACCTAAAAATCAAGTGTTTTGAGGCTTCTACACTCAGCTCAGTGTGGAAATAGGGGCCCTCAATATGGAGACAAAGGAAAAATAGATTTTGGGATTTTTAGAGGTCCAAAATCAAGGTCCCAGGACCTTTCCAAGGTAGGATAGGACCAAATCCATCAAAATTAGGCTTCCCAAAGGTTTGTAAAGGCCAAAAGTAGGTTTTGAACTCTTCTTCCCTTGTTTTCACATTAGCTAGCATGGTAAAGAGGGGGTTTCAACATGGGAAACCAAAATACAATAAAATATGAGGTCAAACATGGTCAAAAAGGTGGCTAGAGTTTAGATTTGGATCTTGTGCACCTCTTGGCTTCATTCTAAGGCAATTTGAGGCCATTTTGAGGGTCAATAGATGTTGAAATGACTTCCCCCATTTTTCCATGTTGGGCATAGTATCCTTAGGGTGGAAAAATAATGGGACACTTATTTAATGAATTAAAAGTGATTTTGGAACACTTTCACTAGGTTTATTTGCCCCTAGGGTTGTAGACTTCAATTTTGCAAGTTTCTAGCTAATTTTGGGCATGTTTGAAGGCTGCTTAAGGGTAATTAAGGTCTTCCCCATATTTCCAAGCTAGGGGAGTTACTCCAATGTGGAAGAAGGGAGGGAATAGGTTTTGGAGGTTGAAATGAGGTCAAACAAGTGAAATCTTAAGGTTATGAGGTTCTGGGCTTCTTTGTTAAAGATCTTTGGCTTTGGGGAGTGTCATCTTGTCTCCAAAAGTGAAAAAGAAACTCGCCCCTTATTTCCATAATGAAAAATTTACTCTAATGTGGAGGAAGAAAGATTCTTAGATCTAGACCAATTTTAGTCACAATCAACCATGCATGTCACCTCCTAGGGTTGTCAGGGTAGGGGTTATGGATCTATGTTAAAATTTGATAGTTTTGGGCATCATTAAATAGTCATTTGGCTTCCCCCATTCCTTCAATATTGGGTATGGAAAGCTCAATGTTTAAAATAAGAGGAATTAAATTTTTGACCAATTTTAACCTTGATCAACTTTGCATGTCATCCTTTGGGGCCATTGTGGTCAAAGATGAGGGTTTGGTGTCAAGTATTGGTAGCTTTAAGTGTTTCAAAGTGTTGTTTAGATGTCCCCCCTTCTTTCCATGTTGGGGATGAAGATATCAGTGTGGAAAATAAGGGGGAATTGATTTTTGGCCTTCAAACATCAATTTCTTGAACTTTGAAGGCTCCAAATGATGTCGGTAGGGTCCTAGACTGCATACAAGCTTGGTTAATGTTGTTCTAAAGTAGTTATGGACTTAAAATGGGTTTCCCCTTTAATTTCCACATTGAGAAGCATAAAGGGAAGGAATTCCTAGCATGGAAACACAATAAAACCTAGATCTAACCTAGTTTTAACTTTATTTGACCATGCATGTCAACCTCTGGGGCTACCAAGGTTGAGGAATAGGGTTTGGAGTCAAAATTGATCATTTTAAAGATCTTTTAATTGGTTTTTGGATTTACCCTTTTTCCATATTAAGGATTCCATTCTTAGTGTTGAAAATTGGAGGGAAGGAGTTTTGATGTATTATGATCACTTTTGGTCATGCATGTAGGCTTTTGAGGTTGCTAGTGATTACTATTATTACTTGATGTCAAAATTTCATTGTTTCACGGTTGACAAGGATGTTTTTGGACTCCTCCACCTTTTGTATGCTAGGGCTTCCATGCTTAGTGTAGAAAATTAGGGGAGGGGGAAGGATTTTTGGTGCTTTATTCACATTTGATCATGCATGTAAGTTGCTAAGGTTGCTAGCAATGACTACTACTACGTGATGTCAAAATTTCATTGTTTCAATGTTGAAAAGTAATTTTTTGGATCCCTCCCCCCCCCCTTTTTGGGCTTTCCCCCCTTTTTTTCATGCTAAAAATTCCATGTTCAGTGTGCAAACTATGGGGGATAGCTCTTTTTTATCATTTTTGATCAATCTCACCATGCATAAGTGGCCACAAGGTTGTTGATGTTAGCCATTAGTGCCTAATGTCAAGATTTGGTTATTTTAGGGGTTGTGAATGTGATTTTAGAATTCCCCTATTTTTTTCATGCTAAGGGTGGAAGGCTCAATGTGGAAGAGGTCCCTCTTAATGGAAAACGTTAGATCTAGGCCAAATCGACAACTAATCAACCATGCATGTTGACCCTTGGGGTTGCTAGTGTTGATGGTCAATGTTAGGTGTTAAGATTTGATAGTTTGGAGTCTTATAAGTACCTCATGTAATCTCCCCCATTTCATCCACACTAGGAATGGTGGCCCCAATGTGGATGAGAGGGGGATGATAGATTTGTGCCAATTTTGACCCATTTTGGAGCTTCTAGAAGCTCTAAAGGGTTCTAATAGGCTCTAGGGATCATCAAGCATCATGAAATAGTCATTAGGTCATCAATTTAGGTTATTTTTAGTTCTTCTCATCTTTCCACAATGAGGGTGAAATGCTTAGTATGGCAAAAGTCTCCTCCAGTGTGGAAAAAACCAAATCTTAGGTTTTTACTAGTTTCAACTAGGTTCGATGTGGTTGTATGGCTACTAGAGTTGCTTAAAGGGGTTCTAGATCATGTGGGGTCCACTTTGAGGTCAAATCTGTGCTAGATGAGTGTGGGGAGATGAGAGTGAGTGTTACCCCTTAATTCATGTTGTGCATTATTACCCTAGCATGAAAATCCATGGTGCTTAGCCATGCTCATGTTTTGTCCAAATTTGAAAATTTGAGGTTTAAAAAGGTAAGTCCAGGTTACTAAAAATAGAAAGATATTTGTAATTCTAATAAATTTGTAAATGATAAACATGTTTCCATGTTGGGCATGGTATTCCTAGTGTGGATGAATGGGGGTAAGGCCGACATAATTTTTTAATTACCAAAATTAGTAAAAATCTTAGTGTTGATGCTAGTTTGGTCAAAAGGGAAGGCGTAGGATGGTGCCCACAATCCAAAAATTTAAAATTTTTAAAAGTGAAGTTGTTTCCCACCCCCCCTAAAACCAAATTGAACTAAACTTTCCCCCCTTTTACTTTAGTGCACTTGTAGTCATGGTGTACTGAATTAGTAGCTAAGGTTTTGTTTAGGTTTAGGTTGGTTTTATAAGTCAAAATTTGAAAATTTTGATCATAATTGTCATTCTTTAGCAATAGAACATTGGAGGAGATATCTAGTAGAGATTCTAGTGGAAGCCACAACTAATCTTTAGCATGGAAGCCTCCCATTTGCCTTGCAACTAGCGTAGAACTCTCACCTTTTTCAAATTTCTTCCTTTCTCAATATTGAGCCTACCATGGTGCCTATATAGAGAGGAGGGAAAATTGAAAATCCTACAATTTAGAGGATGGATGAGAATTCAAGGGAGTTTTCAAAGGTTCCCAAGCCTATCTTTGTCCATGCTCCATCTATCACTACTCTAGGGTAGGCAATTCTATCTATTTTTGCCTTTGTTTTTTGTGATTTAGTTTTTTTTTTCTTTTTAGATGTTGAGGTTATTTTTTAGATTAAAATGGAAATTTGATAAAATCCCATGTAATATTTTGGCTGCCCCCATGAAGATCTATATCTTTTTATTGTTTTAGCTTTTGTAGATTTCATTTTGAAAATAGGGCTTCTTGTTTTGTGCCTTTTTCTCAAAATCTTAGGATATGGACATTTTTCATGGATCTAGGCCTTAGAATTTATTAAAATTAAATTTTAACAAAATATTACCCAATTATTTTGATGTTAATTTAAATGGGTTTTAATGGTTTTGGCTATTTNTATAAAGGAGACATGCTAAACTTAGCATTCCCCAGGGAATGTAAATGCAATCTTGAGGAAAACCATTCGCTGAAAAGTGTGTAACATTTCCTAGATGTGGATTGTCGGAAGAGAACAAAGGTGGAAGAAGAGGAAAAGGCCGACGAGTGTAGAGTACTGTGGCTTAATTAGGAGACGTTCTTCGGAAGCTAGGCCTGATGATGGTGATTATTGAGATCTCCGATATGACTCCATGGCTGCAATAAGAGAAACAACTGATTAGCATTCATCTTGAATTTTGGGGCTTGAGATATAATTTGGAAGTGAACATGCCGTAAAATTTGCATTTTTTCCGAAGTTAGCTGTAAGGGGATTGAAATAATTGTCTTTTGAAAATGTGTAGAACATCTACGTTTCCAAATATAATATAAGGTGATGGGCCTAAGGATCTTCCATAGGAAATGAGAGTTTTTGGACCTGGTAGGTAGATTTGATTTTGAAAATAGGGCTTCTTGTTTTATGCCTTTTTCTCAAAATCTTGGGATATGGACATTTTTCATGGATCTAGGCCTTAGAATTTATTAAAATTAAATTTTAACAAAATCTTACCCAATTATTTTGATGTTAATTTAAATGGGTTTTAATGGTTTTGGCTATTTCAACTATTTTAATGGCTATATGAAATTTAGGCTTTAGGATTTTGAAGCCTTGCTATGGAAAAGGAAGCCAAGTTCTATATTTTTTAAAGTGGAAAGGCTCCATATTTTTTGCATTAAAGGTTATGGGTTCATATCCCTCTTTTTAAGCTTTCAGATGGTTGTTATCTCATTTAATTTGAGTTTGAAATGTGGAAGCTAAGGGCTATTTTCCTAATGTTGTGCAATTAGGTTGTTTGTGCCACTTTTGTAATTTAATATAGATTTATGAAATTTTTGTAAGAAAATGGCTAAGGGTTTTGTTATTTTCTAGTCATGGCTGCATAGGCTTTGGATTTAGCTTTTCAATAGAGGTGGAATCACTTTGATTGAATTTCAAATAACTTTTTTATGAATTTTTTGCTAAGGTTGTGTGAATCAAGGCAAAACTCAAAATGGTAGTAGTTGATATGCTTAATTTTTCTTTTTCTAGAAGAGTAAAAGATTTTTATATTTTAAATAAGTTTTTACTATGGCTTCATGGATCTTTCTAATTTTATCATGCTTTTTTTCAAAATTTTTACGTAGTCTAGATATTTTTCCAAATTTATGCATGCTTTGCATAATTTTAGATGATTTTTCTAAACTTTTGTTTGCTCTTTTCTAGATTTATGAATAATTTAGATCATTTTTCCTAAATTTATGCATAATTTAGACTAAGATATAGTTTTGGTTATAAAGGCCATAAAATATGCTTTTATGGAATTTCCCAAGTTAATTTAGATAAACATCTAAGAGCTTTTTATAGAGGCTAATTTCACCTTTGAATTACAAAGCTTTTTGTAAATTTATTGAAAAATTCTAATTGGTCATGATGTAAGGATGTGCATGGTTGTGATAATGTTTTCTCATGAAGTCACTTATACTAATTTAGATAAACATCTTAGAGCTTTTTATAGAGGCTAATTTCACCTTGGACTAGATGTTTTGTCTAAATTGTTAAGAAATTCTAATTTGTCATAATATTTTTGCTTTGTTTTATGCTAGGTCTTCTTAAGGCCTATTCTCATCATAGTGGAGCTAGTTGGCATTTTGTGCTATATTGGTCATCCCAAGACCAATACTCCACCACATGACATGCCTCTTAGGAAGCTTTCATTGTGGTTTCGGCCTAGGACAAGGGACTTCCTTGCCTACCTCCTTAGGAACTTCAATGTAATGATGTTGTCACACTTTTCTGTAGATGTAGTTAGGGTTATTATGAAGACATTTTTGCCTTGGGCATCTGAACTAATTACCAAGTATATTATTAATAAATTAGTTCCTAAGACCATTTTAGGACTTGCAAATGCCATAAGTTCACACTACCTTTTAGAGATTTGGATGATGCTAGAGTATACTCAATATAATACTAACAATACCTTGATGGTGGTGCATAGAGTCCATATGCTATTCTAGAATCCACCTAGTACCATGTATCATCTACAAGGGTAAACATGATTGTTGTAAATGTTTTTACGGTTTTGGCTTGGTTACCTTACCTAACTTCATTAATTTAACTTCTTGTAGATACAAGGTTAATGAATAGGGCTTGATCATTAATGACAAAATCATCATAGTGGCTCAAACTACTATAGAAAAATTCACCAAGAGTCCCCAAATTAGAGTTTTTGTGTGTCATTAGTTAACATTGGACTTTAATCAATATGCCACTAGTTTCAACATGGTATACAAGAAGTGCAAGGATGATAAGATGATGCAAAATTGGTGGGTAGATGTCGATAGCATGAATTAAACCCTTGTAGTTAGAATCTTTGCATCATAGAAGAAAAGTAAAGGTAAACATATGGCTTCTAGTGTTTTATGGCATTAAGTGTTTTATTGCTTTTCTTGGTTGTTGAAATTTCTTATATGGATGCTACCCATTGACTATTGCTTCGTAGGATCTTCCATCTTAGGTGATATCACTATACCACTTGCATGTTTAGATCATGAGGAAATTCTCATCTTGAAGTTTGGTGGTGTGGCATCAGCATAGGAATGGCTAAAGGGGCAGACACCTAGATATATTCAAGAAAACATCCAACAAGAAAGTTTGCTTAATGTATTGATGACACCTATTCCTTCCATTCTCCCTCCAAAGATGTTGCATGTTATTGACTCCATTGATGAGGAAATTGGTCACTTTAGCACCATCATTTGCAGTGTTAAGGTGAACATTGATGTAGGTTCTAGCCTCTTTTGTGACTTGTTTGTGATTCCTACTAATGGGGCAAAGGTTCCCATCAAGATAGTGAGGGAATCAAGACATTATGAGGAAGTTTTAGAGTCCTAGCATACGGGTTGAGCTTTAAAAAGGTCTTGATGGAGGGCATAAAATTTGATTAGGCTACTACTTTGGCTACTGGGCTTTGAGAGAAGCTTCTTAGACTGCATGGTAATACCTCTATGATAATCCATATATGATTTGCATTTTCCCCAAGTTATCTAAAGAGGTTTATGGATATTTTGGTGGTGTATAGGAATGGATGATGGATTTTTCAAGATCCAAGCCAACTTTCTAAGCCTTGGATAAAACATATTTATTCAACAGTATAGGCCTAGAACCCACTAGAGGGGGTGGATGAGACATTATCCATCACCACTAAGAATCTTGATGTTAGGTAGCATGAGTCTCCTGAAGGTACTGATGATGATGATCCTCTCTCATTTCTTGCTAGTGTTCATGATGCTAAATGATGGTGCATGGAGGCCATAGGGGTAACTAGAGAGAAACTCAAGAAGCCTATGAAGGAGGCAACCCTAGAATCAGATTAGCATACCCCAAATAAGTTCATGTTTAAGCTTAAGCCATCATAGCAGGTAGTTGCAAGTATTCTTTATTTAAATTTGGCTATTTTCATGTTTTATGATTTTATGGCTACTTTATGCTTTCATGTGTTAATTGGCTTTCTATGTGCCATGGTTGTAGACAAGCATCCTGTTATAATAGCCTAAGCTATTGTGGATGTAGAACAAAGGAGAGGCACTCCTAAAGCAACCCATGGTTGAAGGACTCATTGATGCAAGTATGGATGATCTAGATGCCTTGTTTAGTGAGGTGGTACCAAGTATGTCTTTCATCATCATTCTAGATGAGGAGAAGGAGAAGGAGATAGTAATTCATATTCCTCACTATTTTTATTATATATTATTGGTTATATTTGGTTTTCATCCTAACCTTTTGATGGTTGTTATTCTTACAAGAGTTCCTGAGCCACCAGCACAAGCTTCCATCCCTGAGTTTCATGCAAAACCATGGGTAGAGACTCCAGAAAAAGTGGATTTCTTGCATGGAATGGCTAAGGTCATCATCAATTGATTAGATCAATATGCACTTGGGATAGATAAGGATTTTATTTTATGTGCATTGGTAATAGGATTTGTTTTTTATTTTTTGCATTATGACCATTTAAGGTTGTGTCTTATGATTACACGTTATGATTTGTGCACTACTATCCATGGAGTTGGACTCTAGCAAATACATGGAGGTAGACTCCTTGCCTAAACTTCCTTCTAACTTTTCTAGTATAGCCATGAAGCTTTACGACACTACCATTAATTTAGCAATGTTGTGTGCAAAAGCTTCATGGGAAGTAGAGAGGTCCAATGAATCCCTATGGGTGGAAGTTATGGCCTCTCAAGGAAAAAGGTTCAAAGATAGGAGGATATGATTAGGGATCTTTGAGACCATAAAGCCTTTATGAAAGCCAAAGTGGCTAACTCAGGGAAGTTATGGATGAAGGAGATCACTTGGGATAGCTACTGGCATGTCGTTCAAGACAAAGTAGGGGCCCTACAAGAGATGGCAAAGTAATGTATGTAGATGGACCTCATTTCCTAAATGGTTGAGGACTAGAAGGATCACTACACTTTGGTCCTAGAGTGGGGAAAGAAAAAAAATTTCCATAAGAATCAATAGGTTAATCATGGGGCTTACCTAAAATGGCTTAAGTAAGAGTCAATTAAACAACATAAGAGAGAGCTATCCATTCAAGGTATTCAAGCAAAGAGTTCTTATTAACTCTTTGGAAGCACTATTAAGGTGAACAAATCCCCCACTCTTTAGACCACTACCATTGTAGGTGAGACTACTATAGCTATTGTTACTCATGAGCCTCCTACTTGGACTCCTATAGATAGATCTAACATTTTTTTGGCATTGATCTTGGGAATGTTGACTGATCAACATGATGGAGGACTAGATCCTCCATCATTTGGAGGAAGTGCTTCCTCATCAACCCCTAGAAGTGATGGAACTAGAAGCTCCATAGGTTTAATATATTCTATACTTTAGTCTTTGTTCTAAGTTATGATTTTTGATATGGGTTACTAACTGGCTATATGTTGGGCTATGTGTTAATAAGTGGCTATATGTTGGGCTAATCGATATCGAGGTGAACATTTTGACCATCATAGGGGATCATTGTGCATTTGTTTGGGCTACAACTATTTGGTTTGTGTTGGTTTGGGAGACCTTGATGACAAAAGATTACCTTAGAGGAATTCATGATGGTACTCTCATAATGAAGGAAGGTCTTAAGCTAAGGAAAGCCAAAGGAGCTCTTTCATTATAGAGGGGTCCTGGGATCATGAATGGTTCTCTTGTGTAGGTCTTTGGTTGTCATTAATGTTGAATGCTGAGATAACATAGAGACTATCATTAACATTCAAAGGGTCTTTGTATACCTACATTGATTGGTTTTATGACCAAACTAGGTTAGAAGCATCTAGGACTAGTTATTCCTTGTCTATTATCCTTTTGGAGGTCATCCTTTAGTGTAAGTTAGAAGTTTATATCATGACTAGGTAGTTGATGATAGTGAAAAAAGTGGTCTAACTTGAAGTATTTAGGCAATTGAGGATCATCCGTCATTGCCTAAGTGGGATCCTTGCCTAATTTACATAGTCACTCATGTTTCTTTTGAGTGGCTTTAGTGATTTGCTTATGTTCCATACGTTCACTTCTTAATAGTTTATTTAGCAACTTGAATGGTTTTAGTGGAAATGTAGTATATTTAGACCTATCCTTCTTTTCAAAATTATGTTTACTTGTTGTTGATGCAATGGTCCCAGAAGTTGATGGTTGCTTATTACAGTCACTGGTGGGGGCCTTGGGTGGATTGACCTTTAGCCCTTGGTTCGAGGTCTTGTTTTCCTTGATTATAATTGGTATGGTCATGTTTTCTTGTTTGCTCTTTTTTTTTCTCTTTAAGAATTTTGGTGTTTATATGATACATAGGCTAGATCATGTCTAGCCTTTACAACATCCTCTATGTTTTTAGTTTGTAAGAATGCTTGGCTAAGAGACCATGAATCAAGGTAGTAGAGTTTAGACTTGATAAAGTCATTAACTACTCCCCTGAATATGGCTACCAAGTGGGCTTTGACTATGGGCTCCAATATTTCATTCAGTAGTCCATTCCACCACTGAATGAATTTTTATATGGGTTCTAAGTGATCTTGCTAACCTTCATGAGTTGGTCAAGCATTGTATCAGGCTTCAAGTTATACTTAAAGCAATTGACAAACATGGCTGCTAAGCCTTCCAGAGAGGATATAGATCCTCTAGGCAATGTGCAATACCAATCAAGTGCATTCCTAGTTAAAGACATAGGGAAAATCCTCATGATGGTTTCAGGCCATGGCTACAAGAGAAAATATTTAGATCAAAAGGTGATAAGGTGAGCATTAAGGTCACATTCTCCATTATATTTTCTAAATTATGGAATGGGAACACCAAGAGGAAGTATCAAGGGTGGGACTATAGGACTTATGGGATCAGCCTAGTAGAAGTCCATAATATTGACGGTTTGTGTGATAGAGGCTTTAAGCCTCCTCAATTCCTCTGTTAGGTCTTGGATCATTTGGAAGGCCTGATCCAAGCCTTCTAGTGGCCACATAGTTTGGGAGGTTTGTACATAAGGTTGTGGTATTTTTTGTGAGGATTATTGCCTCATTATGGGTTGCATGATAGAAGGAAAAGGTTGCACTATGGTTGTGGCTTATAAGCCAAATGAAGAAAAAGATGTTTGTGCTGGTACTTGATGCACGAATGGGAAAAATGTAGTCTATGATCCTTGTGTATCTAGGGGTCTCATGGTGGATCCCATGTGAGTATTTAATGGATTTACAGTGGTAAAAGCCACCATTAATGGTTTGTTATATCATGGGTATGTTGCAAATGACATTGATATGTTATAGTTTGTTGTTTGTGACATTAATTGAGTATGATGTGTTGCTACAACTATTGTGGGATCTACTATAGTAGGGTGTGGAGGGATGTAAGATGGTGAAACCATGTCCATGGAGAAGATAAAAGAATTAGGGGAAGGTTTTGTGATGTTGGGGGATGTTTGTTGGAATAGTCCTCCAAGGATGTTTTTAGGCTCATATTCTACCCTAAGCTCATTCTCTTCTTCGTATTGTTCCCCAAAGGTAGGCTAGTCATCTTCTGCTTCTATGGTAATCAATTGGGCTAATACACTAGAATGGACATCTTCATATGGGGAAGGGATGTATTCTTTTCCATCCCTATGTGTTAGCTCAAATTCCCTCTTGACTTTAGTTTCAATTTGGAAAATTATAATACTTACCTATATCTTGACACAAATGAAGTTCTAGTTGAAACACCACTAATTTTGGCCTAACGCTTTGAAAGAAGAATGACTTAAGCCCTTTCTAGCATTTGGGAGGCAAAATTTGACTAAGGCATGGAGCTGATGCCCAGCTTGCTCAAGCCAGCTTACCCACACTGTCAAGCTAGCTTGCCCCTAGTGTGAGCAACTCCAAACAACGTCAGAATTAGGCTTAGTCTAAGGGTGCAAGGCATTCCCAAGGGTCACTATTGTGCCTAGTTCAAAGTCTCAGCATATAGGGATTCAAATTTTAGGTCAAAAAGTGCAAATTTTCTTAATCACACTATGGTCATGCTAAGGTCATGCTGGCAGTGTGAGTACAATGTGACCAACTCTGAAAGCCACAAAACTTAGTGACAATCATCAAATTTCCAATATGTAAGACATCCTCAAGACCCACTAATGTCCACTCCAAGCTTCAGCATTCAGAAATTCAAATTTGGAGGCAAATTGTTCAAATTTCTCACTCACGCTGTCACTCATGATGAAGTCACACTGCTAGCATGAGTAACTTTTAGAGCCAAAAATTGAGTCAAAATTACTTGATTTCCAAAGTGAAATTCATCCTCAGGTTCATTGTTGATAACTTCAGATTTCAGCCTCTAGAATTCTAGATTTCAATTCTAAAAATTGCAGGTTTTTGTAGCTCACGCTGCACTCATGCTGGTAGCGTGACTCCAGCATGGGCTACCCAAAAGTGGTTCAAAACAAGTCACATCACACTCAATTTCTGATTTTCAAATTATTCTCAAGGTCAATCACAGTCAGGAAATCCTTACAGTTCAAGAATCAGGCTTCAAAGATCAAAATTTGGTGAAAAATCTATCATTCTAGCTCACTCACGTTGAGGCCATGCTGGCAATGTGAGTACAATGTGAGTGCAGCATGAGAACATTGAGGACATGCCAGACAAAATTCAACTCATGCTGGAAGTCCTGATCAGGAGAAAATGCTTCAAACAGCCACAAAATAACTCAAATTGACATCCTAGAGCGATCAATTCAGAGATCTAGAAGTTTCAAGTTAGCCAGAGTCAATTTCTCTTATTGTACATTATCATTTCATTGTAAATTTTCATTTGTGAGGTTGTTAGGCTCTTACACTTTGAATTGTATGTGCTTCCATGAGCGTAAGATACCTTGACTAAGTTAACACATGTTGTAAGATACAATGCACCTGGTCAAGAACATAGCCTGCTCATGCATGTCCAACTTACATACACTTGTCCATTAGACATGTGTCACATGATCCATTTTCCCTCTCATCTCTCAGTTGTTGATTCCATCCATGAATTCCGTACCTGAACCTGGTCAAACCCTATAAATACCTTGTCAATTCACATGAATAGGGTTGACAATTTTGAAGGTTCATGACTTAGGAAACTCAGACCAGCAATCCTTGGGTGCTTGAGCACACTAGAATCCTAGCATCTAAGCACTTCTGAAACACATCACATCACCCAGGGGCTTGGCGCTTAACTTGCCACCTATAGGCAACTACGCTTTGACAGGTGCAAATTCTTTCTAAGCAATACAATACAGTTCATTTTTCCAGCCATTATTTTGTTTGCTCTACTTTACATTTAGTTTATGTTTTCTTGCAATACTATTCTATGTACATTTCTATTTATATTTAATGTGCTCTATTTACATTTAAAACATCAGTTATGATAATGCCAGTGCAAGCCATAGCTTACGCTCAGGATAGTCGTTGGTTGATTTGCATGCAGACCATCCAAGGCACTCTACCTTCATTTTCTTTTCCAAGTTGCCCTCAAGCAAAGGCAGGGTCAGTTGTGTCTGCCCGACAATCTTTCGGTATTTGTTTTCCTTCCAGCCTTACACCAATGATTTAGGTTAATATAGTAAATTGGCACTAGAAGGAGGGTTTGGCTTGTTTATTGTCTATCAAAATGTTGATGATGCTACCTTTTCCAACTAGCTTACATACGCCAGCTTGACTTACCCAACTGTCCATCCCAATACCTCACACTGCAGTTAACTCACATTGCAGCTACTCACACTATTTGTCAGTCATGTTGTAGTTAACTCATGATGCAGCTACTCATGTTTTTTGTCAATCATGCTATAGTTAACTCATGCTATAGCTACTCACGCTATTTGTCAATCATGCTATAGTTTCTTACGTTCAACTCGTCTAGCCTAGTTTACTCACGCTCACTATGGAATATTCCCAAATTAACCCAGTGACACTGCCAATCTCTAACTTTGGGGCTAAAACCTTGAACCCTGTGACTAGAACAAAACCCATAACTATTATTAAGTAGATAAATGCCCAAGGCCCTATGTGCTAGTCACTCAAGCTATAGGGAAAAGACCCTACTTATGCAATGCTTACACCCGAACAATATAACTTCATTTGTGTCAAAATCCAATCAAACTTTCCTATCAATCTTATAGAGAGAGAAGTGAAGCGAGACTATGAGCTTATTCACAAAGGAGATCATGAGTTTATCCCCTCAGCATTTGATATAATTGCTCTCTCCAAACACCATCATAGACTCATATCCCAGCTTCTCATTGCAAGAAGCCAAGCCTTACAACCACCTCCAGTAGAGCCTCAAGGTGGAGATGAAGAAGCTGACTTTGCAGCTCAATCTAAACATGGGGATTCATACCATACGATTAGTCCCCATGCCCATACAAACTCATTATTCCAACCCTTCCTGGAAGAGACTATACTTCCACCACTAGCTTCTCTATAGGAAGTACCCACCTCTATTCCCATATTCTCCAAGCTCAACATTCAATTTGACACATCCACTTCCATCATACCTCTGCCAATACAATCCCAACAATATCCTCCCCAAACTAATATAGGATCAACCTTTCGACCTCAAGTAATTGGGATGCCATCATTTATACTAGCTTCCCCCTCCACACATTACATACCTCAAGTACAAATCCACGGAGCACCATTGATTACTTCAACCCAACACATTCAGGGTGTCAATTCAATACGTGTTGCTGGGTAGTGGGTTCCACCAGCTATTCAACAAAACTTGTCTACTCAGTACAACATACCAAACCCCATGGTCTCAGCTCCAAATGTCATCCCACTGCAACAAATGACAATCCAACAATCTTTCTTTCCATAAACGATGCAACAATCAAATCATTATCAACCACCACTAACTCAACCCACTAGTCTGCCTACTACCCAAGAGTGGGCATACACAAGAAAATGATGCACTCATTAGTAGAAGAATTAAAATGCCTTAAAATTGTAAACACAAAGGAAGTCAAGGTACTGGACTTCTATCAAGATGATCCAATCGACCCCTCAGTTCCCCCATTAACCTTGCCTAAAGGAGTCTCATTACCCCACCTAACCAAGTACAATGGAGAGGGAGATCCAAATGCTCACCTAGTAACATTTCGAATAGAATTTCTATTACTTCAGGAATGGCCTCATGTAATTATGTGTGTGTTTGCTATGTCCTTAATGGGAAAAGCCTTAGATTGGTACTGATCTTTACCCCATAGCTCCATATCTTCTCTAGAGGACTTGTTGCACTAGTTTGTCACCCGTTTCAAGTACAATCTAAAACCTAAAGCCATGTTGAATAGCTTGATTCAAATTAAACAAGCACCATTAGAGCTAGCATAGAAATTTATCCAAGGGTGGAGTGCAGCTTTGAATGAATTTCACGAGCCCATCACTAAAACATATCGGCTTACCATCCTTAAGGCGGCCATGAATGACTTTATTAAGTCAAAGCTTTACTACTTGAAAGCTCACACATTAAGCCAAGAATTGGTGCAAATTAAAGATATAGAAGAGGTAGCAAAAGAAAGAAATGACCCAGCCTACTCGACCTTTTAAGAGCCAACATATGAGGAAAGATAAATCCAAAACAATAGTAGCAGTTGTGGCTGAGACAGCCTGACCTAATCATCCAGGAAAAAAGGGAAAACAACCCACTGTCCCAAAGAGCTATGAAAGAAACACACCCGCACCTACACCCGAAACTTCCTCAAATAGAAACACCAACATGGGTTAGGCCCATACATTCTAAAGAAAATACCCTGCTCAATATACACCCTTTCCTATGAAGCCTTCACAATTGCTTGATCAACTTCTAAAGGCCGGGTTAATCAAACATAAACAAATGTCTCCCATGACGTTTCAAAAACATGATCGATTTTGCGAGTTGGCCAAGAACCCAGCCTTAGAAATAGCTAACGAACCTCCCATTCCAAAAGGTTTTAGTTGGATAGGTTTTGTGAAGATCACCAAAAGTGTGGTCATGGGACCGATTACTGTTTCACCTTGAAACAATATATACAACGCATGATTGACAAGGGTGAAGTAGTATTCGATGAGGCAAACCTAGTAAGACCCCAAAACCAACCCATGTGGATCTATAAGGATCCTCTCAATACTAATGATGCACCATATGTGATTCATACTATCCATGTGGAGAATAGACAGGACGTCCTGTGAAAACCTTTTGAATTCTGTAGGCCTTCAGAAAAACCACCTACCCAAACATCTCCTCAAACCCCTTTCATCATACGCACATCCCCTACACCACAAAAACCATTCATCATCCGTGTACCTACTTCTGTTGCAGCAACATCAACACCACCTAAAAATCAATCCATTCCCTTTGTGATCTGAGTGCCAAAACACCTTGACACACAACCCACCCCTGTTCCCCTATGACCTTTGTGAGAACGTCTTGCTGATAGACATACAAGAGAGAACCTGGAAAGAGAAAAGTATTAGCACAAATTAGGACCACCAAAACCCACACTACTAAATAGTGTTCCTATGTGTCCATCCATTAATGAGCCTAGTATGAGTCATGAAAATGAGGATAATGTCATCGGTTGTATCCAAAACCCATCATCCTTAGTTACCAACACAAAAATTCCCCCATGAGAAATATGAATGCTTGGTCAAATGGACAAAATCTCCATAGAAAAGGGTGCCCCAAATGATAAAGATCTAGCAAGTGCGTTGACCCAAGTCAAACAAGCCTTAAAACAAAAGAACACTTCTTTAAGTTCGTATGACCTAGTAATGACTTCACCAGTACATTGAGAAGCTCTCATACGGATGCTAATTTTGATCCCTGTTAGTGAGGACCTTCCTGTAGATGAACCATCCATTTATGCTGTATTTTCCCCGCAACCTTAGGAATCAAAGACTACGTCCCTAGAGTTTTGTGCTAAGGACATTAAACTAGATGAGAAAAGAAGAGAATTCACCACAGCCCCTATGTTCATAATGACACAGGTCAATCATTTCAAGATACGTAGGGTCCATGCTGATGATGGTGCAGCAAAAAACATAATAACTTTTCTCCTCATAGAAAAACTAGGACTCACTGAAAAATACAGCCCACGACATGTTCTTTTCTAAAATCCTTCAATGGTTCCCATGTTCGAGTGAAAGGTATGGTTACCTCAGATTTCATAGCTGGGGACCAATTCCCCACATCAGCTAAATTTTTAGTACTCAACAAAATGCTAGGGTTTAACTTGATTCTAGGACATCCCTGGCTGGCTCAACTTAGAGCTGTATCATCACCAATACATCAAGAGATCCACCTATCTTACGAGGGTGGTGAAATCATCATATGTGGGGATACAACAGTATCACTCACTTCCTCACACCCTGAAGTAGATCAAGAGTTAGAAATTGAGTTCGTTGAGCCTAAGAAAGGAACTATGAGCATACCTCAAAACATGAACCCGACATTAACTTACAATCCTACTAAAAATGAGGAAGCACCAAACAACAAAAACATAGAAGCCATTCCTACTAATGTCTCTTGGTTGGAATTACCCTTTGACATCACCAATGAAGGGGAAGGTGAGTATAAGATCATACCTACATGCCCAACCCCACATGTTAAGCTATAAAAGGTTAAGAGGTAGCTCAAGAACTAGAGCGAATCACCAAATGTCTAAAATGATGTTAAACTACCAATTGTCTGGTACGACGTTAAACTACCAACAAACGTCTGCAATGATGTTAAACTAGCCATGATCAGAAATGGTTGGTTTCCTTTTAAAAGATTCCTAAAACTATTAGTGCTTTTGGCCTAATATGGCATAAAACTGGTAATCCTCCTTCCTTTAACAAAAAATGCAATAGTCCACCATGACTTTAAACTGATGTGAACAACCCAAAATGGATTTAAAGTAGGATTCAATATGTTGCAAGTTTAAAAAAATTCACTACATTACATCAAATTTAAGTTTAAATGGTACAAGTTCCAATCTCTTCTCGCTACCCTCTTCTTTTACAAGTGTTAATTTACATTTTGTTCCCCCATTTTACATTTGGCTACAAGCATATGTTCACAATAATACTTGAAAAATCAAATAAAAAAGAGAAACCAAACAAAATAAAAAAGAATGATGATAAGTTAACATGCTAGTAAAATCCCAACACGTCATGCCATAACTAGGTCCATATTATGACATTTGTCAACCATATGTTTCCATCAAACATTCAAAAATCCAAAACAGTTAATAGCTAAAGTCTGATTAACAATAAGCTCATGGAGGGAGCTAGTCCCCAAGATCCTCTGCATCATCTGCTCTCACTCCACTGGGGCTAGCTCCATCATTAACATGTCCCTATAACAAATAGAAAACAAAAAACAAAAAAATGATAAGAGTAGTAAAGCAAATCATAAACAAAAAACTAAGAAAAATGGTAACACTGACAATGAAAACAACAAAACCATAAAAAAAATAAATGCCACAATAAAACATCCACAAGTGAGGAGGGCCCTAAGTTGGCCTCTAAACATCGTAGAATCTCCCCCTCGGGCATGTTTGCCCAATCCTCCTCCAAGCCAAGATCAATGTCAGCCAAGGTTTTACCCTTGTCCACCAAAGTCCAGGTAGGACGCTCAAGAGAGATCATGCTTGTTGAAGCCTCCCTGGAGGCAGTGACAATGGTTCTCTTAGGAGATCCCTCCACTTCAGTGCACTCGACAAACCTATCATAAGAAGGCCACAGCCTAACCCATCGATGAACATCTCCATCTAGCAATGTTCAAGTGTCTCCTCCTTTAGCCATTTCTTATATTGATACTTGTGGTCCTTTTGGTCTTGGCCCCATTTTTATATCTTAGCTACAAAGGACTTCCAATCATGAAATTTCCTATTTAGCAAGTCCATCTGTGCTCTTTGTTTTGCTAAGTCCCATGTCGCCTGCACTTTGTTATTCAAAATCATCTAGTAACATGCGTAGGTGACTTCAGATGTGTGCCAAGTGCTATCACCAGACAGTCTAGCAGCAACAAGATCATAACTGGACTAGAGATCCCTTTTCTCCTCTCTCTCTCCTTTACTAGTGCTACCTTCAATGAATGCACGTTGTCCTAGAAATACTCAACCGAATGCCTAGAAGTCCAAAGTGACTTGGTGTTCTGTACAACACAACCAGAAACTGCATCGTACACATTTCTGGGGACCTACTCAATGCTCCCTAGCAATTCAGGGAGAGCATCAATATGAATGGCTTCAGAAGGATCCCACTAGAGCTTGGTGCCTAGACGTGCAAGTATTGCACATATGAATTAGCTATAATCAATAATGAACACAAAGAAACACAATAAACCCAGATGCTTAGCGTAATACATAACATACACATATACCTATTTCTGGATGAGCTTCTTATAGGTGAGTGACCACATCATTAATGATGCCTTTAATAAAGTCCATTTTACTAGGCATCTCAGGCCATGGTCTTAGCTAGTTAGTTGGTGTGGAACAAGCAGGGTAGGTCACCTCGATTGGAACCTATGTCCTTGACACCTCTACCTGAGATGTATGTGCCTCAAAAATCTCAGCATCTACCTCTGATGCTATAAATAATCAAGAAAATCAAAAGAAACACATGAAAATTAAAGGGTAAAAAACATGGATTAAGCTAAAAGGAACATACCAAGAAGCCCTTTGCTATTTAGCTTAGGAAAATTTCCAAGCTGCAAAGAGCCATCAAAGAAGCCATCGAAAACACCTCTTTCATCACTTGAATGCCTAAGTGCATCCAAAGCCTCTGCAAGCTTTTTTCCCATGACATTTTTCACACCGTCCTCTTGCAAAGTAGGAGGTTCTTCAATCGTTTCTTCTCTTTTCTTTGCCTCTTCCTCTGGCCATGTGAAAACCACTTCAGGATCAACCATCGGGGCCAAAGCCTCTCTCTCTCTCTTAGGACTTTCCTCTAATAAATCCAGAATCTTAGAGTTAGCATAACATAGTATACATAACTTATAGGCTGAAAAACAAAAAAGAAGAAGAAGAAATAATAATAATAAATATATAACAATAAAAATGCTTATCCTCAACTGGCAGTACAAACTGAATCTTATTTTCTCTTGGTGGTATCACATCTAGAGTAGGCCCCCTTGGATGTTCTTTCCTCTTCACCTTCATCTTGGAAATCCTAATAGTCTCACCAATCAAACGTTCAGCCCTTTTAATAGACATGCATAGCTTAGGCAGTTCCAATCCCAAGCTATCATGGGAATGATAGGAACGGCTAGCCACACCTCCAGTTGTAACTGATACTGATTCCTCAATGTCTTTCGGTGGGTCCTAGGATCTAGTGGTGCTAAAAAAATGATGGATCCAAGGGCGAGATAGTTGTGAACAATCCCTCAAGATATAATGATTATCATCATAAACTACTAGGAACTCAGCAAACCTACGTAGGTACCCTGCAAAGAAAGCAAAAGTAAAATGAGATTTAGCATGGATGTTTGAATCTAATCTAATGATCTCCCAATGAAAAACAGATTGAAGAAACTATGCCAAGTTGTAGCGCATGCTTGTCTCTAAAACTGCACGCATGACATGCATGGACTCAATCCCAAGGTTTCTTCCTTGAGAAAGCGATTTGGGGAATGCCTGTGCCCAGAAGAGAGGATACAGGAAGTTCATCTCCATGGATTAGGTATCATCTCACATGGCAAAGCCCTTAGGACCCCAAGACACACCTAACCACTACTCAAGGTCTCTTATGACTTGGCCTTCTTTAATTGTCCTATCTATAGTCACCTTAGGACCATCCTTGGACATGCCAAAAAGATCAGAAAGGAATTCAGTGGTTAGGTGGAAAGATACCTTAACTCCTCGAACCTGCGCACTAACATAGGAAGCATCATCATTGAAAGAATCAACAATAGTGATCATCTCAGTAACTGGAATACTAGGAGTCAAGGTCATGAATAAGTCCATCAGACCTGCCTGGGTAAGGTGACTGATGATCAAATCAAAATCTTTCTTCTGCAACCATTTTTGTGATTGCTCTACCTCCCCATATTTCATAAAAAGGGTGGCCTCAGTGTGCCCTATTATAACAGTAACTTCCTTAGAAGGGATGGCTACTATAAAAAGAAAACATAGAGTGAAGAGTAAAAAGCAAAGTACACGATAATGCAACAAAAAAGAAAATGGAGTCTAGAGTGTGATCATTTACCATCAGTAAGTGGCGTAGGGGGGGTAGGTGTAGGATCAATTCTTTGAGGGAAAACTAGTCAATTAGAAGACCAATCCTCATGTAACCAACCACAAACTTGGCAATGCTCAAAGGCTCTTGAGAACTTCCTATGGTAGTCAACAATAGCCACCTTTATCTAGTCCAGTACTGCAGCACAAAGAATGGGGCCTGCCATGAATATCTCTAGTGCTGTATGCGCTAAGGCAAGCCCACCATCATCANTCCCCACTTTGATGAACATGGGATGTGTGATGATGATGGTGGGCTTNTTGAATAGAAAACAACATTTACATTTAGATGATGACATAAAATTTAAAAGGGAATTAAAAAGTAAAGCAAGGCATAAAATAGCATACCTGTCCACTCTATATACTATTCCAGGTGGGTTCTGAAATAGAGTGTGCACACGGAAGGCTAAGAAAAGTGTGTTGCTACTATTGTAATAAGCATAAGTAGGTAGCTCCGACACACGAGTCAAGGGACGAGTAGGTCTACGACCCTTAGTAGGGCCTCCCCCAACCTTAAAAAGTCCCTCATCGATATCAGTGATAAAGGTAATCATGCCTTGTGTAGACCCAGGTAGCATGGTCTTGATGATATCACAAGCCAACTGTTCACTCAGGTGAGACCATATAACCACACTAAAATTTTGCAGGATGAATGAAAAAAATAAACTGACACCAGGATGGAACTATATCACATGGGGCCTGATGGGCATGTCATAGGGAGGTGTGTCCAGTCTAAAGGGGCTGAACCAAGCAAGTACGCCAACAAGCTCAACCACATGAAGAGCAGATTTAGGTCCCCTGCATATAGCCAAAACATTAGGTAAGTGAAGAATCTAAGTGCTAACAATAGGTCAAAATCACATAAACTAAAAATCACATAAACAAATACTTTGAATGCACAACTTCATCCCATGAGACAAGGACACCAATATCTATTTAGTGTATCTGATGCTCATCTGGGTACATTAAAATCTATTTCACAATAAATCCATACAAGAGCATAAAACATTGACTGAATGAGGTTTAAATCATCCATCTCAGGAAAAAAATAAGGTATAAACATGAAACCAGTAAATAATGGACATCCAAGAAACAATGCACATCTTCACATTCTAGCTCACGCTAGAACTGCTCTAGCGTTAGCTCACACAGGGCCTTCTAGCAAACTCACGCTGTGGCTAAAAAAACTCACATTGGAGGGATCACGCTGGGACAACTCACATTGAAAGGACTCATGATGGCCCAAATCATGCTAGCCTTTCCTAGCATAACTCATGTTGATCTTCCAGGCCTATACTCACATTGGGGCCCGTTCCCAGTGACCCAGATTCTAGACTAGGAGCTCTGCAACTCATGTTTCCCCTGGAAGAACCTATGCTCACATTACCCTACATCCTGGTGGTCACACTAAAAACTCCTATTCTTCCCCTTAACATCACTCACACTGATGTTCTAAAATCATGCTCATGTTAGGGCCTATTCACCCATACTCACGCTGGAACCAGTAGCTCATGGTGCCCAGAGAGATTTGTGTTCACATTGGCATAAGAAAAGAAAAAATTGATGCTAGAAACCTCCCAATAACGTGGCTCATGCTACAGGAAAAAAGAAAGCTAGCCTTCCCTTGCACTCACAATGGATTTACCTTCTTCTACCACTCATGTTGCTAGGAAACCTAGCCCAAAAAAGCCCCAAAACCCCACGTTTCCAGGAAACCCCAAAAGCCCACGATGAAGGAAGCCCCAAACTCTCACAATGTCCTAGACATTCCTAGCACTCACACCCTGCACACATGTCCTAGGCACTCACGCTAATGCCACAAATCCAAAATAAACCCCGAAAAACCCCCAAAATCATGGCCATAAAATTCTATGCTAGGTAACGCTAACCACAAATGTCGGAGAAAAATAGGAGAAAATAAATTTACCTGTGCAGGGCCCCATCCCATGTTGGAATCCTAGCTTGGGGGAGATGTTGGAGAAGCTCTTCACTCTCCTCCACAAATGCAAGATATGCCTGCCTCTTCCCCTTTTCCTAGATTCTACCCTTGTCCTTCATGTTTTCTCATAGTGACACTAACATTGTAGCTCATGCTGCACTCCTAGCTCATGCTGTAGTCCAAGGACTCATGCTAGCACAAAATGCCCTTCCTCCACTTCAAAATCAGTCTTTAAAGCCCAAAAATTTCTATTTTATTTTCTCTTATTTATTTATTTAAATTTTGTTTTCATTTATGTCGTCTTTGTTTTATGTTGGCCTAGTATTTTTCATTATTCCAACCTCTAGAGATGAGGCAAAAAAATTACCATTATGCAAAGGAAGGGATGAAAAGTTAATACACACACACACACACACACACACACACACACACACACACACACACACACACACACACACATACATACATACACATTTAGACATTTCAAAAAATTCACAAAATTTTAAGGTCTCATAAACTTATCATCCGTACAAAATCACAAAATCAAAAATGCTCTATGCGCGACAAGTCAACATAAATATGGCCTTAAACTGCCATGTGGCCCGATATGGCCTAAAACTACCATGACTACCACTACATCTTCCAATTTTTTCAGTACATAGTTTGATCACCTTATGTTCATTTACATTTAGTAACTCTTTCACCAAGAGGGTATCTCTTACTTTGCTCCTGTTTTAAATTGGTAGGAGTAAGCACATGGACACCAAGAATATCCTTTCAACATTGTCTCTTAGTGGACCATATGGGGAGGTAGAAAGAGAAATCAACCCAAAATCCTTGGATCTAGACCCATGCGCTTATACTAACTTAATAGATCTACTTAGGAAATATTGGGCTGGCCTAGAAATGTGACTAAGATTTTGGATCTAGAAGCTGAAAATATTATTGAAGATCCTCTAGTTGAAATCCCCATTACTATATTCAATGGCAAAGCTAGAACATTGAAATTAAGCACCCTACTAGACTCAAAACTTGTCGGTGACATCACTGAAGTATTGAAAGACAACATAAAAACATTTGCATGGTCATATATCGACATGCCAAGATTAGACCCCCGAATTGTCCAACACAACATCATTCTTGATAAAAAAATTAAACCAGTGAAACAAAAGACACATAAAGTTAGACTTGAGGTGGCTTTGGTAGTCCGTGTTGAAATCACAAAGCTCTACCAAGCCGATTTCATCTAGGCTATTGATTATTCCAATTGGGTATCATGACACCTTGGGGTACATTCTATTATACCATGATGCCATTTGGTCTTAAAAATGCAGGAGCCACATATCAATGAGAAATGACATATATATTTAGTGATCACATGCTCAATTTGCTCAATGATTACATTCACGATATCATGGTTAAATCTAAAGCAACCAAAAAACATGCAAAAGATCTAGACCTAGTGGTTAAACGTTGTCTCAAATATGACCTTAGAATCAACCCAAAGAAATGTGTCTTTGGTGTCAAAATGGGCAAAATGCTTGGTTTCGTAGTCTCTGAAATAGGAATACGGGTAGACCTTGATAAGGTTAAGGCAATAACTAACATGAAACCACCAAAGAACCTCATAGAATTACGTGGCCTTCAAGGTAGGCTGCAATTCATTAGATGCTTTATCGAAAGGTTGACAGATAAGTTGAGACCTATGCAGCATCTATTACAAAAAAATGTGCATTTCCAATGGACCGAACAATGTCAAGAAGCATTTGAGAACATAAAACAAGAGCTGGTCCAACTACTGATTGTTTATCCCCCGCAAGGTGATAAACCCTTTTACATCTACCTTGCAACTTCCAATTCTTCCATCGCATCAATGCTGTGTCAAAAACATCAAGATGGAGTCGAAATCCTACTATATTACCTAAGTCATGCTTTAATTGTCTATGAACAACGATACAATGATGTAGAGAAATCATGCCTTACCCTTGTTTTTTCCTTGAAGAAATGGCAACATTATCTCTTCTGCAATAAAGTTTACATCATTTGCAAGGATAATGTACTCCATGCCATCACTACTAACATCTACGAGTCAAGTAGGATAGCTAGGTGGAAAGCAATGATCGCAGAGTTTGACCTACACTATGTTGCTCAATCTTCCACAAAAGGTCAAGCAATAGTCACACAATTATTCGTCTCTCCAACACATTATCAAGCAATAGTTAACCCAAAGTTCCCTGATGAGATTGTTAACAGTATAGACACTGTACCTAACAACTACGAGGAGATCCTCTATTTCAATGGAGCTTCAACCTCCTAAGGAGGAAGTGGTATAGCCATTTTAACATACCCCTCTGGAGAAATCCAACCCTTCGCCTACCGATTGACCTATCCTTGTACCAACAATGTGGTGGAATATGAAGGTCTTCTCAAAGGTCTTCAAGCGGCATTGACTTTAGGAATCTTGCGTATTGTAGTTCGAGGTGATTCACAATTAGTCATCAATCAAGTCATCAATATTTACATGTGCAAAGCTCTCCATTTGCAACCCTATTGTGATCTGACCAAAAATTTGCTAAGGAAACTTATAGAAGTGGATATACAACATGTTCCTAAAGGTGAAAACACCATTGCCGATGCACTTGCTACACTAGCCTTAAACATGACACCCAAAATGTTCCATGTGTTGCCTAGCTCTATAACAAGTTGTGCTGAACCTATAATTAACACTCTTGACGAAATGCCTATAGCATCCACTATCACAACACACACAATAGAATGGTATGATGACATAAAAGAGTATCTTCTATGAGGTGAGCCTGCACAACACTTGACAAATGTCCAAAAGGACACCATGTGAAAATGCTCTTGACAATATGCATTAATAAGACACACCTTGTGTCGCAAATCGTACAAAGGCATTCTGCTAATGTTCGTTAGTAGCATCGATGGTCAAAAAATTGTTGAAAAAGTCCATGAAGGACTTTGTGGAGGGCACATTGCACCCAAAGTAATGGCAACAAAGATTAGGCACTTAGGCTACTACTGGCCACACATGGAGTACAATTGCATCTCCAAGGTTAGAACATGTGACATTTGCCAAAAGCATGGTAATCTAATACACGTGCCACCTAATGAATTGCACACAACACAAATCACATGGCCATTTCAAAAATGGGGATTAGACTTAATTGGACCAATAATGCCATCATTCTTTGTAGGACATAGCTTTATTATCACTGCAATTGAATACTTCACAAAATGGGTGAAAGCTATTCCCCTTAGGAAGACCACTTCAAAACACATTTGCACTTTCATAATAGAAAATATCATGACCCATTTTGGTATTTTGATGACCATCATTACTGACAATGGGCCACAATTTAGCAGTACAGATACTAAAAGCTTTTGTGAAAGCCTGGGTATTAAACATGCATTTTCATCACCTTACTACCCATAGAGTAATGGTCAAGCAGAGGCTACAAACAAAACTATCATCATGGTGCTAAAAATAATGCTAAATTAGAGCAAGAATCGATGTCATGAATAATTAGTCTACACATTGTGGGCATACAGAATGACACATCAAACATCTACAGGTAAAACTCCATATAGTCTTGTGTATAGATCTAAAGTTGTTTTACCTTTAGAGTTATAGGTTCCCTCATTGCAGATAGCTCTCTCAGGCCTCCTTGATGAAAGTTAAAACAATGAACTTTGCATTGCTAACCTTGACTCGGTGGAGGAAGAATGTGTGTGAATGCTTGATTAGATTGAGTGGTAGTAGAAACAACAGCGACAACGACACAAATATGATCTACATAAATGCCCAATTAAAGAAGGAGACTTAGTCCTTAAGGCCATCCGTGAACATTCAGATAAGTTCTCAACCAATTGGGAAGCGCCTTACTTAGTCACCAAGGCATACAATAATGGAACATTTAAACTTGCTGACATGGATGGGAATGAGTTTGCTAATCCTACAAGTCACCTGTACCTAAAATGATACTGTCTGATCAAACTAAGGTACATAATAGTCCAAGAGTCATGACTTAAAACTGATACCACAAAACAGTCTTGGTGTCATGAATTAAAATTGACACCACAGAATAGTCCTAGCATCATGACTTAAAACTAATACCACAAAACAGACCTAGCGTCATGACTTAAAACTGATACCACATAATAGTCTTAGCATCATGACATAAAGCTGATACCACAGAACAGTCCTGGCATCATGACTTAAAACTAATACCACAGAATAGTCTTGGCATCATGACCTAAAACTAATACCATAGAACAATCATGGCATCATAACTTAAAACTGATACCATAGAACAGTCTTGGCGTCATGACTTAAAATTGATACCATAGAATAGTCCTGGCGTCATGACTTAAAATTGATACCACAGAATAGTCCTGGCATTATGACTTAAAACTGATACCATAGAATGTCTTGGAGTCATGATAATAAACCAACACCATAGAGCTCTATCCAGTATGATGCTAAACTACCACATCTATCCGCCATGACATGAAACTAGCGTTCGGAGTCCACTAAGACTATAAACTGGTTTGCCTCTTCACAGTCTGCTACGGCTATAAACTAGCAATGCACCATCTTCTACGATGCTAAACTAGCACTGTCCAAAGGGTTATGATGTGAAACTAACCCACAACAGTCCACTAAGACTATAAACTCGCAACATCATCAACAACGAAGAAAAAACTTGAAAAAATGTGTTGCTACAATTCACTGTACATATTCCACCAACACTTGCTACATAATTTGTCTCATGGGCCTTGATGAGGCTAATGTTTTTCATGATTCTGCCTACTTTGGAAATTGCACATGGTGGCTCCATCTCCTTATTTAAAGTGCTTAGTTAACCGATTCATTTGTTTTTTTCTTGTCTTCTTGGAGTTGTGTTTGCAGGATGACACACCTGAGGTGTTCGTGCATAGATTCACTTCATCATGATGACAAGGTATCACATTCTTCTTGATGCATGTAACTGGGTTAATCAATCCATTCATAAGTACATTCTCGACCCCTTATACATCCCCTCTTTCCCATCATGCCTCCTTATCCTATTCAACTACATCCCCTAGATACATTGTATCCTACTCACCTCAAAGCCCTTGATACAATGTTGACCACTGTGACTCTCTAAGTAGTTGCAATGCAAAACATAGTATATGATGCATGAAAAAAAATGCAAGCACTCAAACACAAGCACATCACTAAAAGTAAGCTCTTTCAAAAAGACCAAAAAGAACAAGAAAAGAAAAACAGAAAAGAAAATAAAAACAAAAGAAAAGAAGAATAATACAAAGAGAAAAAGAACAAAAAGGTTAAAGAGAAAAATGCACGGAAAAGGTCTTCATGACCCTGTTGACACCATAAACCAAAGACTATTGGCTATTCTCATACAAGCCCCAGGAAAGAGGGCAATTGTCTTAGAAAATAGTTACACTCGTATCTCAAAGAGATCATGTTGCACATCATCGTGTTGCTTTGGCTATTTAAAATGGACCCCATAAACACTCTACAAGAGTCCTATTTATTCAAAGAACGTACTTCCTATGTCTTGGTTCCAAGTCTACTAAACACTGGCTATTGACAAGGACAAAAGATATAGCTCATTCGCGTTAGAGCATTTTCTCTCCCACAATCCTAGCAGTAATTATAACCCTTGACCAACTCCTAGATTCCCCTAGTTACAATTAATCCCCTTGCATCTTGAACTACATTCCCTTAGTCCCATGTACTTTTGAACATGGTGCAATGACATCCAGCCAAGGGCTGACAGTTAATGCTTGATGCTTGGTTGTTCATGGTGTTTTGCACTTCTTTGTTGATGCCTCTTGGGTGGATTTCTCTGGACGTTAACAAAGAGGGGCCAATGAAACATCACTAATTTTGGCCTAACACTTTGACAAAAGAATGACTTAAGCTCTTTCTAGCATTCGGGAGGCAAAATTTGACTAAGGCATGGAGCTCATGCCCAACTTGCACAAGCCAGCTTGCCCACGCTGTCAAGCTAGCTTGCCCTCAATGTGAGAAACTCCAAAAGTTGTCAAAATCAAGCTCAGTATGAGGGTGCAAGGCATTCCCAAGGGTTTCTGTTGTGCCTAGTTCAAATTTTAGGTCAAAAAGTGCAAATTTTCTCAGTCACACTGTGCTCATGCTAAGGTCATGCTAGCAGTGTGAGTATAGGGTGATTGACTCTGACAATCCCAAAACTAAGTCACAATCATCAAATTTACAAGGTGTAAGCCATCCTCAAGACCCACTAATGTCCACTCCAAGCTTTAGCATTCAGAAATTGAAATTTGGAGGCAAATTGTTGAAATTTCTCACTCATGCTATCACTCACACTACCAGCGTGAGTGCAGCATAACTTTCAGAGCCTAAAATTGAGTCAAAATGACCTGATTTCCAAAGTGTAAGTCATCCTCAGCGTTCATTGTTGACAACTTCAAATTTCAGCCTCTAGAATTCTAGATTTCAAGTACAAAAAATGCATGTTTTTGTAGGTCATGCTGTGCTCACGCTCCACTCATGTTGGCAGCGTGAGTCTAGCATGAACTACCCAAAAGTGGTCCAAAATAAGTCACATCAGGCTCAATTTCTAATTTTCATATCATTCTCAAGGTCAATCACAGTTAGGAAATCCTTACACTTTAAGAATCAGTCTTCAAAGATCAAAATTTGGTGAAAAATATATCATTCTAGCTCACTCATGCTGAGCTCAGGCTAGCAACATGAGTACAGTGTGAGTGTAGTGTGAGCATGCTGAGGACATGCCAAACAAAAATCAACTCACGCTGGAATTCCTGATTAGGCAAACATGCTTCAAATAGTGACATAATCACTCAAATTGACATCCTATAGCCATCAATTCAGAGATCCAGAAGTTTCAAGAAAGCTAGAGTTAATTTTTGTTGTTGTACATTATAATTTCATTGTAAATTTTCATTTGTGAGGTTGTTAGGCTTTTACGCTCTGAATTGTATGTGCTTCCATGAGCGTAAGCTAGCTTAACTAAGTTAACACACATTGTAAGATACAATGCACCTAGTTGAGAATGTAGGTTGCTTGCCCATGTTCAACTCACATATAGTTGTCCATCAGACATGTGTCACATGATCTATTTTACCTCTCATCTCTCAGCCGTTGATTCCATCCATGAATTCTGTGCCCGAACCCAACCAAACCCTATAAATACCCTATCAATTCACATAAACTGGGTTGGCAATTTTGAAGGTTGATGTCTTAGGAAACGAAGACCAGTAATCCTTGGGTGCTCGGGCACACTGGACTCCTAGCATCCAAGCACTTTTGAAATGCATCACATCATCCTGAGGCTTGGCGCTTGACTTGCCACCTACATGCAACTACGCTTTGACTAGTGCACATCCATTCTAAGCAATACAATACAGTTCATTTTTCCAGCCATTATTTTCTTTACTCTGCTTTACATTCAGTTTACATTTACTTGTAATACTATTATGTGTACATTTTTGTTTACATTTAGTGCACTCTATTTACATTTAAAACATCAGTTATGATAACCCCAATGCAAGCCATAGTTTACACTCAGGGAAGTCCTTGGTTGATTTGCATGTAGACCATCTGATGAGTGGTGAGGTACCCCTACACTCCACCATATGAAATGAGCGTAGCACATGTGATCCGGTCAAACTCTGAAGACTAAATGCCTAAACACCACAAGGAACACTTGGGGTTAATTAGTCGTTGTCTTCCCAGACTTACTTGTTGTTGTCACGATGTATGGTTAAGTAAGTCCGAGGTATATGATTTTTTTGGTATTTTACAGTTTATCTCCTATGCTAACGGTGAAGGGTTGAGAGAATAAAACTAATTCTAACTACAAAACTAAGTCCTAACATCAGCATTCGTTCCCACTTACTGTACACACCCTAAACTATGCAACTATGGGTACCAAACGCTAATCGTTACTGGGATTACCACATGTAATGCACGTGGTCGAAGCAGTCGTACTGAGGCACTTAACTAACCTAAGTGTGACAAGCAACCGATTCCTTGACTAGCCGTACACATCCGTAGATGCTCGTAATCAAGTCGTACTTGTCCCACGTTCTAGGAGGTAAGGGTGAGAGAATCTAATTACGATGAGTAGCCGATTCCTTGGCTAGCNTCTATGGAAATAAGGGGAGTGCTACCTCTTATTTATAGATTTGGTAGCGGACCGCGATATCGCGTATGCGATATCGTAGGGGATGCGATATCGCGTACGCGATATCGTGGCTTGTGCATATCGCGTCTCATCATACCCCCATGATTGAATGAAAACTCATCCTCGAGTTCTTTACAATAATATCAGGTAGGTATGGGATTATTGAGGGGAATGGAACTAATGGAATGACATGCGAACAGTTCAATATTACAAGACTTGACAAGACTGGTATTTATGACAACAAGGGTGAACACCTTATTAGAATGACATCATGCCACATTTGGCAGCTAAGAGAAAAGAGAAGAGAGAATAGAAGAGAAGAAGAGAGAAGAGTCTTGCTGCTGCCAACGCCTAGATTACACCTTTCGTTGTCCATCCGTAAGCACATCATCAATTCTGCTCCTTGCATAGCTGCTTCAGTGCTGCTCCACTCCAAGTGTTTGCTCCAGATCCATTTCGTTGTTGTATGATTGTCATCTTCACACACAACACAATCATATATTAGTAAGGGTAATTGAATCATCATGTAATTGATACCTTGCTTCAGTGTAGGTTCATTGGCTGGGTTGTGGTATGGATGATATGGATCTGGGAAGATGTAGGGGATGACTACCGAAAGTGTAGGGGTTAGGAAGAGAAACGAAAAAATTCGGGGCTTAGGAGAAAAATCAAAGAAGTAGGCCCCATACCCCCATGACTACTCACGAACCTCCGGTAGCGTTAGAATGGAGAAAGAAAAGGAGTAAGAAAGATAGGTAAAAAGGGACAACTATGGCATCAATGAAATGGATGTCAAGATGGAAATGAACAAAAATAAAATTAATTGCAAAATGTTAAGGAAAAGAAGTTACCTAATGTTCTAAATAGGAATGCCAGTGGGTCCTCTCCAAAGAAGGCTTATGGCCTTAATGCCCTGACAATCCCACATTCAAAGAGTCTGTAGGCTCTGGGAATGTCCTTTGGAACAAGAGTTAAAGTCTTAACCACAAGAATTTACCAAAAAGAAAACAATGCATCAACCAAATATATACACTAATGATACACCCAGTAATGAGATGAATAATTGAGAGAATGATGGAAAGAAGAGGATGGAATGCAATCACAAGGACAAGGTGGTGTACAACCCCTTGTGTGTTTTATGGTTAATGCGACATGGCAAATCTCATTCCAACTCCGACTCAAACCAACCACTTCCAGTGACTTTGCATTAATGCATTCGGTTGAACCATCCACTTGGATAACAAGGATGAATCTTCAAAGAGCCACCACCATTCCGACAAAACAAAGGAGAGAACGGGAAGCGAGAAGGGCCATAGTTAGAGGGAACACTTTGGTTCCATAACCAGTGCTTGAAGCACAAATTTTATTTCATCTAAGGGGTATGCTTTGAATCCTCACATTGGTTTTTGGTTTTTTTTTTTTGTGTTTTGTGTTTTTATGCATGGGGACCACACCATGCAAAGACTTCTTATTTTTATTGTCTCAGCTTCCGAAGAATGGGTAACATCGGAACGGTAAGAAAACTCAAGAAGAAAACATCCAAGCATCCAAGAGAATGATCAACACAAAAGCATCAAGTTCCCTTGAAGTCACACCCTTTGCAATCCTTGAGTCCTTCCTTAGTTTGAGAAATACCCAGTCACCGGTTCATTAAAGTTCTTACTGGTAGGGAACTGTACATTTCCAAGCCAAGAGAAATCATAGACTTTGATGGATGGGTGGATGAAGTGATCTCATTGCCTACCATATCAAAAGAAACATACCTTAGTATCAATATTGTAACTTAAAGGTAAAAACCAAACATTAGCAATCAATGTGAAAACAGTTCATACCATCGGTCTGAACACTTATTGGGTGATGAACTTATAGCGTGGATACATACACACACACACACACAAAATAGAAAAGTATAATGATGGTGTAAAACAAAAACTAAAAAGGTTAAAGAAAGTTGTAAAACAAAAATTAGAAAAGTTAAAGAAATCTGTAAAACAAAAATGTGTAAAACAAAAACGTTGTAAAATAAAAATATGTAAAACAAAAACTGAAAAAGAACTGAGGGCCCCATGTGATTAGCATAGGTGGCCATCTCCCCATGACTCAGTTGTAAGGGAGAGATCCAAAATAGTGAGTGCCTATTTGAATTTCTAAGAAGTGCCCAACTTCTCCCAATTGATGATCTTAAAATGAGGTGTGGAAGTTGGCAACGCTCACATTCCAATGTGTCTATGCCATGGTTGTTGGCATGAGTTTCCTCAATTCATTCCATGCATATTTTTTTGCCCCTATGAGAAGCTATTAACCACGGGGTGTCTACTAATTCTTATGTGGTTGCTACATACAGGAATCTTTGTTGCAGAGTTTCTTGGGCACACCTGTTACATGGAGACATTTTCTCCATGTCATCACCCGATGAATCACTATATGTGATGCATGGAACTATCCTCTTCTCGATCTTTCCACATATGTTTATCTTAGAGATTTCCAAGGAAAGATCACGGATCCTAATACATGCATCTACTCTGCTTAGCCATGCCCTTACCATTATAATTGGGAAGTCCCCTTCGTTGTTGTTCACTTCGATCACTAGAAAGTCAGCTGGGTAAGACCAACCACACACAATGGTAATAACATCCTCCAACAATCCTAAGGGAATGGTGATGGACTGGTCTTCCAGCTCTAGTTGTATGTTACTCTTCTTAAGTTGTGGCAGGTTCCAGGCGTGATACATCTTTTGCGAAATTAAGTTGACTTCGGAAACTGATTCAAGAAGAGCTTGATGTGGTGCATTTCCAGCGATCTACAAATAAATAAAGGGACTCCCAGAGTCAGTTAGTTTCCTGGGAAGGTGGCCTACCTTGATCTAGTTAGTTATGGTATGTGTTAACATAACTGTATGCGTTATGCTCTTTTGGACTGAAGGTTTCTCCGAAGCGTTAGTGGTTAGAGGCTTATACATGTACCCATCCGCTTGTTGTTGTGAGAGTTTGTCTAGGCTCCTTGAAAAAGGATCTCTTCTTTGTATAGTTTTCATCAAAACTAGCACCTGGTTGGATATTTACATGCTGAATATTTACAGCTCTCGTGGTGTGACGTTGCTGCGGTTGGGTAGGTAATTCCCCTTGCATTGTTGGAACAGGTTGTATGGGAACTACAAGTGGAAGAGGTGCAGGTGGAGTTAGAGGATGGAGTGAGTGTGGGATATCTCCCAGAGGAGAAAGAGTCCTCCTAAAGTACTTCCAAACTTGGTAGTGACGTTGGGGAGTAGTGTGACCCATAGAGTCAACTGGAGAAACTGGCTGTTGCACATAATAACCGTAAGGATTGGGCTGCCGGTAAGGGTATTGATGTGTTGGCGTGGCATCCCCCATGACTGTGGATATTGCCACTACTGATGTTTTCCAATGGGCTATGGAGGCATTCCACCTAGATAATACGTCAAGGGTTGGTGGAACTACCTTGGGTTACCTTGTGGATAAGGTAACTTTCGGGGTGTTTGCCATTGATTAAGTCTTGGATTTAATGCATACACCCCAGACACCTGCAGATGTGAGATAATTGGGCAACATCCGCTAGGATGGTCATAGTAGCAGACGTCACATCCACTATCATTATCTGAATCAAAATTCATAGCCTCATTGGAGATAGGAATTTTCCCCTTACCCTTGTTATGTGCAGGGCTTAAGTTTCTCCGCTTGGTTTTGCCTTTGTCACTAACTTGTTCTACCTTAGACTCCTCTACAATTTTTAAGACTATTTCTATTCTTGAATCTAAGTAATCCCACATTTTTTCTACCTTAGCCGATACCTCGGTTGTTAACTTTTGGATCAGTAAGGTTTTGCGATTCACCAACTCTTCGAGTGGTGACTCATCCTCCTCATCATAGAATTTCACTCCCTTCTTGCGAAGGGAGGAATCGTGGTTGTATTCTTCCGCACTTTCCCTCTTACGTAGCTCACCCTCTTCTTGTGCTACTTGTTCCAACAAACTTTCAACTTCATGGGCTCTCAGTTGGGAAAGCCTCCCTTGGGCGTAAGTCCAAAGAGTTCTTCTCATTTCATTCCTTAGCCCATCCACGATGTGGCAAAGTTGATCCCGCTTAGTGTACCCATGGCCTGGGCAACGCTGTAGTAGTGTATAGTAGCAGGCCATGGCAGCATCCAAGGGTTCATAAGCACCTTGTTTGCAGCCTTAGATCTGCTTATGCAAATTGGACCCTCTGGAGTACATTTGATATTTTTTGTTGAATAGTTCAAGCATCGTACTGCACCTCTTGATGGTTTCTGGTTCTAAGGACAGGTACCAGCTCTCTGCTTCTTTAGTGAGTGTCCTTGCGAACAACTTGAGCTTCTACCACTCATTATCTATATTTTGCAAGGCACAGGCATCGTGGAATGCCTGTAAATGATGTTGAGGATCAGCGTTGTATCCCCCTTCAAAACGTG
>MNCI01001625.1:183841-219276 GCA_015680685.1 Gnetum montanum
AGTACATCTTGTTACTATCTTGATGCATTTGAAACCTAGTGAGATGAACTTCATCCAATAAACACTACTCCAAGGAATTAGGCACATATACCTGATCATTATGATGAAGCAATTGAAGTTCATTAGTTGCCATAGAAAAATTTCTAGATCATCTAAGCTTCTCACACCAAAGATCATACTATTGTTCTATATGAATCTTACTAACCACATTAGACTTATTTACTAAACTATTGATCTTTTCTATTACAAGGCTCAAGGCATCTACAACAACATTGCTTTTATCCATTCAATACTAGATGGTAAAATTAAAATCATCAAATATTTCAATCCATATCCTCTAATGTAGGTTTCACTAAGGCTAAGTCATTAAATACTACAATTTCTTATAATTTGTTTCAATTGTCAACTACTATCCAAACAAGTAGTGGCACCAAACCTTTAAGGTGAACATCACTAATCTTAAATCTAGGTTATGAGCAAGGTAGCATATCTCATAAGTCTTTAGTTATCATGAGACATAGGCTACCACTTTACCTTCTTACATAAGAACACAACCATAACCTTCTACTAATACATTGGTACAAATGTTAGATGATTTACCTTTGGTCTATAAAACAAAAAGAAGAGTTGAGACTAATCAACCCTTGAGTACATCAAAGGTAGCTTGATAATGCAATTTCTATTAAGAAATTATTATCCTTTAACAAAGCTTCATTATATGCAAAGATATGTACGTGAAGTTCTTGAAAAATATTCTATAATAACTTACTAGCCAAAGAAAACTGCAAACCTCATCAACATTCTTGAGAATAGGCCAATATTACATAACACCTATCTTGGTAGGTCCACCACTATACCAACCTATAAAAAAACATGTCCCAAAATTGAATGTCATGGTGCCAGAATAAATACTTAGAAGTTTGAACAAATAATAAATGCTCTTGAGAATCTACAAAATTGTTCTTAGACATAGCTCGTGCCACTCTTTAGATGAAGAGTAGACCAAAATATTATTGATGAACATAATTACAAACTAGTCTAGGTAAGGTCTCATGATGTTATTCATGAGATGCATAAACATTGTAGGGTCATTTATGAGTTTAAATGGAAAAACAATAACTCATAATGTCCATACCATATCCTCAAGACTATCTTGGGAACATTCTCCTTCTTGATGTGAATCTAGTGATACCCTAAGTACATATCAACCTTTGATAATAGCCAAGATTCCATTAACTGATTGAATAAATCATCTATGTGTGGCAAAGAATACTTGTTCTTAACCATCACCTAGTTCAACTATCAATAATTAATACATAACCTTTTACTTTGATCCTTCTTCTTTACAAAGAGGATAGGAGCACACTAAGGAGGCATAGTAGGATGAATCAAGCCTTTCTTAAGTAACTCTTAAAGAAAAATATTTACTTTTGCTAATTGAAAAAATTACATTCTATGTGAATCCTTGGATATAGGTTTAGCACAATTTTTCATAGTTTTGAGAGAAATCTCAAACTCAACATCATACGTTGGAGATAAGCTATGTAACTGAAAATAAAAAACACTAATAACCTCATGAGCAATAAGGATATGATTAGTATATAGTGACATGAAAAGATGACTCATGGAGATAGCAAAACAAGAATGACCCTTCCTATACAAATGATTTAAAGTTCTCAATGACATAAGATCTGAGTGCAAATAATGTAGAGTAGTATGCATTTTCATCTAAACATCATCATTTATTATCAAGAAAATTTTCTCATAAAAATAATCTATGCTATGTTGATAGTGAGAGAACTAATCTATATCAATGATAAAATCATAGTCCCCTAGGTTCATGATGTAGAGATTATTGAAGCAAGTGGAATTTTGAATTACTAAGGCTACAAACCTACAAACTTGATCCACATCAAGCATACAACCACCAATGGAGCTAATAGAAAGCTCTTAATCCAGAAATTGATCAACTAAATCCAAGCATGTAACTACACATGGATCAAATAAATAATAGCTTGCATTAAGATAAAAAAACCAAAATTCATAAATCAAAAATCATATTTCCATCTTCCATCATAGTATTGGATTAAGAATCAATGGTCTAATCTATAAATGCATACACATGTGCATGTGTCCTTGTAATATATTATCCATTAGTAGGTTTACTATCCTATTAATGGCCTACATAACCCAAACTCTTTAGACAATTAAAGCTCTTATGGCCTAGCTAACCATAGTCATGGCAATTGGAATAGTTCCTATATATGCCAAACTTTCTTACATTCAAAGTAAAAATGTATTGCATAAGTGATTCCACTTCTTGATATTTTCTACTACTACTCTTCACATGAACTATATCTCTAGGTCCATTTAGATCCACTAGTCTTTCTATAAGAAGACTAACACCTCTTCTGAGATTAATCATGTGATGCAACCTCAACCAACAAATTGTACTCTAGTTCTAATGTATAAAGTAAAGAATCCTTACATATTTAAAGATGTAGGAAAAGACAATGATCCTTCATGAACACATAGAGATCATAAACAAAAAAATTGATCCTAGACTTCTCATTCAAATGTATATGAGGCATAGACATAGTTATCTCTAAGAATTTATAAACATACTTAATCACAATCTAGCTACCCTGGTAGAGGTGGTAGAACTCCTCAACCTTTGCCTTCAAAAACTCCAAAGGAATATAATAAGCATTGAACATGGTAATAAAATGACTTTAATCAACATTATATTCTTTCTAATGATGAACCTTCTCCTAAGCAATCCACCAATATATAGCAGCACCAAAAAAATTGGATAGTTGTCAAATGATTTTTTTTGTGTAGGATTAGAACCCATTAGCTTGAAGATCATAAGGACCTTCCCAAGCCACTTAGTGAAAATAGTAGAATCTTACTCATCCTAGAAGATATGAGTTCTAGCATATAAAATTACTTCATAAACTCCCTCTTCATACATCTTCTATCACTACGACCACTTGTAGAAGCATCATGCATTAATGGTGAACTAGAGCTCTTCTTTCTATACTGATGAAGGAATTGAAATAGATAACAATTGATATCTTCTTGGATAATATGCTCCTCCTATGAATGAGTAGAAACTAGAGGTTCTACTTGAAAATATATCAATGGCTCCTCTGTTTAATTAAGAATGAGGTTAGGTGTTAGTGTTGTATTTCTAGGCCTAATATCCATCCTTCTAGCATAGCCACATTTAGTTCTAGCACTTGCCATTATTAGACATAGCAATGCCAAAGGAAAAATTAACAAAAACATAGACTCCTTGATACCAAATTATAACAACCTCCTTCTTATTTCATAGGTTGGAAAACATTACATGGGGCATAAATCCCTAAAGAATAATTGGTCATGGTAAGGAACATGAAAGAAAATGAACTATGTAGTAAATTAAAGAAAATAGAACCTAGCATGAAGTCATGACATAATGAAAGAGATGAAACTAAAAAACAAAAGAGAAATACTACATCAATATAAAATAATGATATACATAAATGTGAGAAATAAAATCTAACTAGAAAATTAATAACATAAATGTCCAAATTGAAGCTCCAAATGTATATAAACAACATGATATCAAGGTCTAATCCATACAAATATGCATGAATAATGTTTATTACAATAAAGAGAATAATGTATATTATAATATTGGAAAATGCTAAATAGATGAATAACCAAAGCTCTAAATTTGAAATATAATAATAACCATAATAAAGTAACTTAATGAATTGAGTGAGAAACCTTGGAACCATCTCAAACCAATGAATGGGTAGATATCATGAGAGTTAGAAGGATCATGATTAATCCACAAAACATGTTAGCTTAAATACATCTAGATGAGCATAAAAATTCACTACTAAACATCCATCCATCAAATAATACCAATACCAAGATTTTCCAACTCTAACTACCATCACAAACAAGCAGGCTATATGTACTAAATTCACCATTAAATGTGTATCATGTTTTCACATTTACATGGAAAATGTTAAAATCAAATTATATCCAAACCAAATATAAAATTACCATGAGAATGAATTTATTAATAATTTTAATAAGAACATGAAGCATCAATCAAGACACCACTTCGAACATTCCCCAAGCATACTAGTACTAGAGGCATTACCTCTAACATTATAGAGGCACAAACAAAAAAGATCAATGAGCCATGAAATCATTCTCTTGTGTAGGGTGGAGCCAACAATGAAAGCCACATGGATGCATCCTAGTGAGGAGCAATCACAAATCATCTCTAGAAAGCCTATCTCCAACCAACCATACAAACTTAGTAATAGTTCAAACATCAAACAACCAATCACATATACAAACATGATATCCAAATTGATAATGGAGGGTAACAATAAATCATAAGAATTCATCTCATCAAGAGGTCTAATAGTCAAAAAGATCCTCACAAGGATACTAGTGTAAGGAATAATATCATACCAACAATCTCAAAATAAATATAGAAAACTATAAAATCACATGGAATCAAATCGAAGATCCAAGAGATCTTACATATTGTATAAACATCTCAAGATGCCAAAAAAGGTCCAAGAAAAGAAATCATAATCATAGCTTCCAACAAATAGATAGTATGAAAACAATGAAATGAATAAAGTTACCAACAACCAAAAATCTTAGAGGGATTAATATTTAAAGCCATGAAGTATCTACACAACCAGAAGTGGTATCAAAACATAAGATTCAAGAAGAATATTAATGAAAATATGAAAGAATGTATGTAATAAGATTATATGGAAAATGAGAAAAATGGTCAAGATAAAGTTCCACTAATATTAATAAAAAAATCCTCAAATCAACCAAGATTTGGAGAAAGAAAAAATTAACATGGAAGGGAATTTATATAACAATTGAAAATCAGAAGAAATAATAATTAATTTAATAATGAAGGATGATTTGACAAGGTTTTAGAAATCTTAGAGACCAAGAAAACAACCAAGTTTCAAGTGAAAATAAAGGGCCAAATTTTTATAAAAATTAAGATTCTTATAATTCTAGACTCTTAGGAAGATGTCTTAGAGAGTACGAGACATCTTGGAGGAGACAGATATGGCTATGAGGAGATACCTTTAACAAATAAAAGATGTCTCATTCAAGGTGGAGATATCTCAAGGTTTGAGAGACATCTTCACTTCGGAGAAGACATCTTTGATAATGTGGAGACATATCTATAGAGATGTCTCTAGATAATGGGAGACATCTTGGATGAAGAAGAAACACCTTGTTTGAGAATGAGCTATCTTCCTAGAAGTCTTGGAATGTGGAAGGGACATATTGTACAGACTAATTTTATTTTGTTTAGATGTGAAAAGGTTAGGAATTAGCCAAGAAAGCATCAAAATGATGGTATCACTAGGAATTCATAAGTAATAAAATCAATAAGAAAAAAACAAGAACTAATGAAGAGCAAGAGTAATCTAAAGACTAAACCAAAAACTAAAATTGACAAGACACATGGCTAAGAATCTCAATATGAAAACATTGATATCCATACATCCTAGATCACAATAGGAATAATGGAAAGAGAAACTCCAAAAAAATCTATATGGAGATAGAGAATCATAAATAGCATGCTAACATCATAGAATTGGAGAAAGTGAAATATAAATCTACAGAAGAACATCAACATGAATAAAAATCCTAATACTTGAAACTAACTATAACCATATATTTCTATAGGTTTAAGATCACATTTAAAAAAAATTACAATTGTTCCAAACATATCATTATAAATGGTAGACATCATCAAATTTGCAAGATATAATTCAACAAAATTATTGAAATAATTCTCACAAAACTTGTACCCAACAATGATGGAAACAACAATATATTTACCATTAATTACCCAAAAAAAATCTATTGAAATAACATTTTAAGTATTAAAAGAAATATCCATTAGTCCATAAACAACATCAAAATAATATAGAATAATAAGAAATACCCATCTCATGAGTGTGCACAACCTTACAACTATAAATAGAAAAGAAGCCAAGATTACTCACCTCCAAATTTGTATGAAAAAATCCACAAAAGGAGAGATTAGGAAGAGAAATATCCAAGCAATAGTACAACCTATCTGCAATCCATCAACACTTCTAGAAACTCCTATCTTCCATACCACCTTTTTTGAATCAGTAAAGTATATGCATAGAAGGAATGCTAGATGTTTAAATGGAGATTAACCAAAATCATTTGAAGCAAAAATTATCCAATACTAAAAATAAAAACTAAACTAAAATAATATTATTACTAAACCTTTTCATTACATAACTAACTTCTTCATATTCTCATTTCACTTCCTCATATGCTAATTTAATCTCTAAACAAATGTCATTAAAACTCATTATTCCTAAAATATTCTAAGAATATTATTATAATAAAATAAAACTACCTAATTAATTATTATTAAACATGCAACTAATAACACCACATCATAACAACACCGTAAAGATACATCTAATAAATTAAGCAAATCAAATCATGTCATGCTTGTAATTAATCCACATGAATTCTACCACACTCAATAATAGAGTTAGTGCACATCTCCTAAATGGTATAAAATATGTGTGTGTAGAGTCCTTAACTAGCTGCTACTTGTGAAGTCTAGAAGGAGATCAAGTTTGAGTTTTCTGTAGTGAGTACATTGTATTTCAATGATTTTATACTAACAAGTAATCATTTATATTTTCAAAGCACCAGGATCCAAGTTGGTTTACACCACCTAGATCCTTATCAATATTATGTTTTTTTTTATTCTAAAGAAAACTATGAAGTCCTATTCTCTTAAAGTGGAAAAACAAGTTAGGATTACTTCTAAGAGTTAGTAGCTTAGCGGAGAAGAGAAAATGGTGTTTGTATATATATATATATATATATATGTATGCATACATGAAAAAACACATAACATCATTAATACACCCACGAATTACAAATCTCATAATCATAAAATATGTTGAACTAATAACATACATAACACACACTTTAAGAACAAGTAACATAAAATTAATAAGAAATCATTCACACCAAGGATGATAAAGACACTGGTTGTTACATAAGTACACATGATAATTTTGTTACATATTTAAAAATGAGGACATTATATGCTAGTCTTCTTATTTGTAGCTTGGTGTGTGAAGTAGAAATGTGTTTAGTTAATAATGCTTGATACTATTTTGTATGGTTGTACACCTAGATGCATGTTCTATATGTATTTGCTAACATGATTTATGAATCGATCATTTCTCACCTAACCACCATCATATCTATCCAACCATTAGTTTAAGGAGGTTCCATGTTTTCTCATGCAATTTATATTGAAATCACTTTTTTATTTATAGGTCATCAAGTCTATGTCAAGTTTGTAGATGATCAAATGCATGATTAATCCAACAATGTCTATTTTTCTAGTCATGTATAGATATTATCTCTTTATATTTCATCTTTTGGGTTATGAATATTATTAACTAAACCTATATACTCATGTTTGATATTTATGGAAATTTAAAATTTTTAGATTTATCATTCATAATGTTAGTGTTATTAATTCTTTTAATACCATTCAAATTTTTATCTTATGTTATTTCTTTATTTATTAGGTATAGATTCTATGTTCATGTTATAAGTGATTAAGTATTTATATTTTTTTCTTCTACTTTTCATGTTTCTTCTTATCCTTTAGTCATGGCTTCACTATAGGTTCTCTTTCCATTTTCTTTCACATTGTAGGTCCATTTAATGTTTTTTTTCTTTTTCATGGTTAATCATGTCTTAGTGGCTTTATATATCTAACATAATGTTCTTTGGCCTAATGTTAGAAAGGAGGATGTAACAAACTAGTATTAAAATATAGGCTTTTCTTATTTCTTTATTTCATATTGTTATGTCTAGACATTAGACCTAGAATCCAACTTCAATAGATACTATCATTCTAGATTGAATGGAAGATCATGTGATGGATTCACAAATAGATCCCATTATTTTTACATCTACTCCTATAAAAAATGAGAAGATCAGTTAGATAGATATCAACTGTTATCTATTTTAGTTCCTCCATTAGCATAGGAAGAATAATTGTAGTTCACCATCAATGCAAGTTACCTCTAAAAGTAGTGGTAGTAGATGATCGATAGAAGAAAAACTTATGAAGTAATTCCATAAGCTAGGACCACCTACATTTTAAGGTAAGAATGACACTACTACTATGCCCAAGTTGATTAAGGAGGTCACTAAGATCTTCAAGTTCTAAGTTTCTCTCCCACATAACAAACTTGATCATCCACTTACTAGTTCAAGATTTCTATTAGTTGGGCGGGGAGAAGATGCATTAGTAGGAGAAGTGTAATGTTCATTGGAGCAACTTCTTGGATGCATTTTTACCATTTCATGGAACAGGTGAACTTATTTGCAAATGGTGAGGTACAGAATCCTAATGAACTGAAACTGTTCAAGGAGGATTATATTCTTTCTTGTAAAGAATTATGCAACAGTTAATTAACAATGAAGTTGGAATAAAAATGAAAATGTTGCTGAATTGAATGTTTTGAAAATCAAGGGATAATGACATTGCAATTGGGAATGTTGGCATGAGGGTTTATCTAGAGTCAAAAGAAAATGGTGTATCAATTGTAGATATCTCTCTAGCTTATGATAGAGTAGCTCTAGTTAGTTTATCTGTAATAAAGTGCAAAGAAGATGAATATGGAATCGACCTTGATATAACTGAGATTACATTCGAGGTGCCACAAATTAAAATGTGAGAGTACAACTCCACTTATGCATTCGGTTGTATACGCATACATATATTTATATATCAACCCATGCATCAAATCCATGGTTATTATCTTTACTACTATGATATAAATAACAATAAAATATAATATTGATTTAAAAAGGGAATTTATGCAACAATTGTTCAAAGTCCTATGAGAATTGAACACTTGTCAATTGAAATGGTGGTTATAACCACCACAAAGGCCACTTGTCAACTACAACCTCTTTATCTCCACAATGGCCACTTGTCAACTAAATGGGACACGTGTCAACTGCAACTTGTTTCTCTCCATGGTGAACACTTGGCTACTAAATGAAGACACTTGGCAAACGAATGAAGACACTTGGCAACTGAATGAAGACACTTGGCCATGGAATAGGACACTTGTCCATTGTAGCTTTTTTATCTCTATGGTGGTTACAACCACCCAAAATTGTTGTAACTTACCCAACTTGTTGGGAAAGTAACCTCCTAACTTGTTGGGCAAGTAATCTCCTAATTGGTTGGCCAAGTTACTTGGGAGAGAAGTTAGGTGAGATATTTTTGAATATGTAACTTCCCTACCTACCTTGGAACCCTATAAAAAGGCTTCAAGGGTCAAGGAAGAATATCATCATCACTTCTCACATCACACAAGGACTCTCACATCATACTTGGAAGATTTGTAAAGAAGATTTCTTGAACGATGGCTTGCTAGAATAAAGATTTCAGCCTCTTTGTCATGGTCCTGTGAGTTATGCATTTCATTTTTTGTTTTGTTTAAATTGCTTAGCTAGTGGTTTAGATAGTATCATCCTTGGCAAGTAATTTTGGGATTTTTAGATTGCTCTTAGTGTTCTTGTTGCCTGATAGGAATTTCTGTTAAAATTTTGCCATAGAAACGCTAGTGAATAAAAGCCTTAAGAGCATTTTAGCAGTAAATTTCATTATTGAGCAACGTTTGGGAACTGCTATTGGATTTTTGGAAAAGAGCATCTGTTTGTAGTCACGCCGTGGAACAATTTAGTAGCCGAGAGGGTTCAGAAAATCTTTAGTATTTTGATGGGACCAGAATAGCTTCTTTATCTTTAAAGTGATTTTCCGTGTTATTTGAATCAGAAATTGTCAAGTCTTTTAAAGGTTCTGTTTGAATGCAATCGTTGGCATCTATTGTCTAGTCAAAGTGGAGTCTCATATGTGGTAGTTTACACAGTGATTTTTGATAGCACAATAGGATTATCTTGAAGATATTGCTTGGTTGAGCCTTGGAGGTTTGAACAATTCGTAGATATTGAATTTGGAATAGCTTTATTGCGAAGTGTTTACTCGTGTCATTTTACCTTGTTTAAATATTTGAGGTCCACACAAATTTGCTTTCTTTTCTTTTCTGTCTATTTCCATTGAATCTTGCTCTATTTCTAGTTTTCTTGTGGAACTACCTCTTTCTCTGGGGAAAATTAGGAGTAGATTTGCGGAGTTGTGCTCAAATGTTTTTGCAAAATTTTACTTGTTACAAGTAGGTATTATAAGGACCGCGTAGACTAGGTAGTTGAAAAAAATAGGAAACTTTCAATAACTCACAGTAATTGACAAAATTGGCTGAATCTCTTAAAGTAAGTCATTTGTAGTTTACACACAACGAAATTGTCACATTTCTCACAACCGCACGCCGCAACAGCACACAAACATACTCACATTAACTACTGAGTTATTTGGAGGTATCTAGGCCTTGGTGTTGCTAGAGACCAGCAGGCACCTAAATCCTATTCGAGGACACTCTTTGGCTGTCGCGTCCCAAACGGTCGCCAACAATCCCCTCAAAATATGTACAGGTAGATGAGTTCTACCATTTCTACTAGGGTAGTTAAACTATGATTGAGTATGATTATAAGTTCTTTCAATCAAATATGTATTTTCCTCATCTACATTGAAATGAGAAAGATAGGACCAACTACTATGTTCCTAATATTTATGTATTCATTAATAAAAATTTTCTTCCTTTTCATCTTTAGATGTATGAGGATGCTTAGCTTCATGAATGATGAGATGCGATATGCACAAGCCGAGATATTGTGTACGCGATATCGTGGTCTACTGTCAAATCTATAAATAAGAGGTGGCACTCCCCTCATTTCCATATAGAGGTTAGAAGTAGTGAAGCTCTGGCGGATTGATTACCCCAGAGATAGAATATTTTCCATGTGCCTGTAGTAGGAGTCCCCCAAGTGAACGGTTCTTTATTCGAGCAGCTTTGTACCTGAACGCAAGTTGTGTACGGAAATAAAGAAGAACTTTGTGGATAAACATTGCAGTACATGGATAGGTTTATTTAATGTTATTTATTGCTTTCCTAGTAGCACGACATGAGTATGACTTGGTTACGAGCATTGACGAATGTGTACGGCTAGCCAAGGAATCGGCTACTCATCACGATTAGATTCTCTCACCCTTACCTCCTAGAACATGGGATGAGTACGACTTGATTACGAGCATCTACAGATGTGTACGGCTAGTCAAGGAATCGGCTGCTTGCCACACTTAGGCTAGTTAGGTGCCTTAGTATGACTGCTTCGAGCACGTGCATTACATGTGGTAATCCTAGTAACGAATAGCATTTGGTAGCCATAGATGCATAGTTCAAGGTGTGTACAGTAAGTGGGAATGGATGCTAACTCTAGGACTTAGTGTTGTAGTTAGAGTTAGTTTTAGTCTCTCAACCCTTCACCCCTTAGCATAGGAGATAAAATCATAAAAGACCAAAAAGATCATATACCTCGGACTTACTTAACCATACACCATGAGAACAAAAATTAAGTCTGGGAAGACAATGATTAATTAACCCCAAGTGTTCCTTGTGGTGTTTAGGCATTTAGCCTGTGGAGTTCAACTGGATTGCTTGTGCTACGCTTGTTTCGTATGGTTGAGTGTAGGGGTACCTCGCCACTCATCATTGGCACCGTTGCCGGGGACTAAGTGTTTGTACGCCAATTAGAGCATTAGGAAATCTTTCACATCGGTGTGAGCCTTAACAAACCTTTGAGTTAATTAGTTAAATAAGAACATATATAACGATGATAGCACACTGATAAAATGACTTCTTCTCATAAGGTTAACTCACCTAGGGATAACACAAAAGACAGTTAGCAACATACACATAGCCTAAACCAGCCAAGTCCTAAATAGTATAAGATAGTTTATACTCATTCCAATGAGTATATTCCTGATTACACTTTTATCCTCCATTAGGATGAACAGTTGTGCTGGAGAGATTTGTTTGGGAACATAGTTTTACCACCACATCGATCTGTTCCGAACATGCTCTTTCGTGCCTTAGCACAGATTGGCATGTAGGACTTATTCGCTGAATACATTGCTGGAGAATCTGATATAAGGGATTATCATCCCACCACTTTGCAACATATGAGGGACGAAAGGCAGGAGAGCCAACACACATTGTTAAAGCGCAAGGTCCCCCATGTCCTTAGTGAAATAGGAGACGAGGAACCCCTCACAATGGGTTTCTTAGGAAATGATGTTCCTCCTCCTCACAATGGTGAAGAGGTTAGGCATCAAAGCCTTCGATCAACTGTACATGCTATGGGCTCTGATCCCCGTGAACACCAATTGCTCATAGCAGGAACAACCACTCACACTAAGGACAATCACTTTGATCATCACAACGATTAGGGCCAAAGCAGTCGAAGAGAAGGTAAGAAACATCACCATGGTGATGGATCCCCTTCCTCTTCTCCTTCATCTCACCATTCACACTCTCCTTCCACATTTGGGTGCAACCATCATGAGCACAACAGAGAGGGTAAAAGCAAGGAAGATGAAAGACCTCAACAGGGAGGTCGAGAGGAGTTAGGACAAGGCAAGGATGTAGAGATAGTAGGGAACCACCATGAAGTTATCACAGATGTCATGACAGGGATGATCATGATGAACCCCTACTCGAAATCTAAAACATGCTAGACATTACAGAGGTAGTTAGGATCCCCAAAAGGCACTTAAAAGATAGCAAGATCAAGCGTTTGGACATAAATAATATCCCACATTTTGAAGGGGGATACAACGCTGATCCTCAACATCACTTACAGGCATTCCACGATGCTTGTGTCTTACAAAATATAGATAATGAGTGGCAGAAGCTTAAGTTATTCCCAAGGATACTTACCAAAGAAGTAGAGAGCTAGTACTAGTCCTTAGAACTAGAAACCATCAGGAGGTGGAGTACGATGCTTGAACTGTTTAACAACAAATATCAAACGTACTCTAGAGTGTCCAATTTGTGTAAGCAGATCGAAGGCTGGAAACAAGGTACTCATGAACCCTTGGATGCTGCCATGGNAGAGGGTGAGCTACGTAAGAGGGAAAGTGTGAAAGAATACAACCACGATCTCTCCCTTTGCAAGAAGGGAGGAAAATTCTGTGATGAGGAGGATGAGTCACCACTCGAAGAGTTGGTGAATCAGAAAACCTTACCGATCCAAAAGTTAACAATCGAGGTATCGACAAAGGTAGACCAAATGTGGGATTCCTTAGACTCAAGAATAGAAACAGTCTTAAAAATCATAGAAGAGTCTAAGGTAGAACAAAGTAGTGAGAAAGGAAAAACCAAACGGAAAAACTTCAGCCCTGCACATAACAAGGGTAAGGAGAAAATTCCTATCTCCGATGAGGCTGTGAATTCTGATTCAGAAGATGATAGTGGATGTGAGGTCTGCTACTATGACCATCCTAAGGGATGTTGCCCAATTATCTCACATCTACAGAAGTCTGGGGTGTATGCGTTAAATCCAACACTTAATCAATGGCAAACACCCCAAAGGTTACCTTATCCACAAGGTAACCCATGGCAGTTTTACCAACGCTTAACATATTACCCAAGTGGAATGCCTCCATAGCCTATTGGACAACATCAGCAGTGGCAATACCCATAGTCATGGGGGATGCCACCGCCAACACATCAGTACCCTTACCGGTAGCCCGATCCTTACGGTTATTATGGGCAGCAACCAGTTTCTCTAGGTACCTCTATGGGTCACACTACTCCCCAACATCACTACCAAGTTCGGGAGTACTTCAGGAGGACTCCTTCTCCTCCGAGAGATATCTCACATTCAGCCCATCCTCTAACTCCATCCGCACCTCTTCCACGTGTAGTTCCCATACAACCTGTTCCAACAATGCAGGGGGAATTTTCTACCCAACTACAGCAATGTAACGCCGCGAGAGCTGTAAATATTCAGCATGTAAATATCCAACTGGGTGCTAGTACTGACAACTATACAAAGAGGAGACCCTTTTTTAGAACTAGGAGCCCAGAAAAACTCTCGCAACAACAAGCGGTTGGGCACATGTATAGGCCTCTAACCACTAACGTTTCGGAGAACCCTTCAGTGCAACAACTAAGTACGCAAACGGTTATGTTAACACATACCGTAACTGACTGGATAAAGGTGGGCCACCTTCCCAGGAAACTTTCTAATCCTGGGAACCCCTTAATTCATTTACAGATCGTCGAAAATGCACCACATCGAGCTCTTCTTGACTTAGGTTCTGGAGTCAACCTAATTTCAAAAAAGATGTATCAAGCCTGGAACCTGCCCCAACTTAAGAAGAGTAACATACAACTGGAGCTGGTTGACCAGTCCATCACGATTTCCTTAGGATTGATGGAGGACATTATCACCACTATGTGTGGGTGGTCATACCAAGCTAATTTCCTGGTGATTGAGGTTAGCAATGAAGGGGGTTTCCCCATTATAATCCAAAGACCATGGCTAAGTATTGTAGATGCGTACTTAGGAATTCATGATCTTTCCTTGCAAATTTCTAAGATAAACATTTACGGAAAGATCAAGAAGAAGAAAGTTCCATGCATCACATATAGTGATTCATCGGGTGATGACATGGAGGATATGTCTCCATGTGAGAGGTGTGCCCTTGAGAATGAAAAACAAAGATGCCTGTATGTAGCAACCACGCAACCAGTAGTAGACACCCTGTGGTTGACAGCCACTCGAAGGAGCAAGCAAATATGCATGGAACGAACTGAGGAAACTCATGCTAAAAATGAAAGCATATATACATTAGAACATAAGCATCTCCAACTTCCGCCCCTGAATCTAAGATCATTAATTGGGAGAAGTTCGGCAATTCTTAGAAATTCAAATAGATGCTCATTATTTTGGATCTCTCCCTTACAACTCAGTCATGGGGGAGATGGCCACCTATGCTAATCATATGGGGTCCTCAGTTCTTTTTAAGTTTTTGTTTTACACGTTTTTGTTTTCCACATTTTTGTTTTACATGTTTTTTTTACAAATTTTTGTTTTACAAATTTCTTTAACTTTTTCTATTTTTGTTTTACAAATTTCTTTACCTTTTTCTACTTTTTGTTTTACAAATTTCTTTAACTTTTCTTGTTTCTGTTTTACAACATCGTTGTACTTTTCTATTTTTTGTGTGTGTGTGTGTGTGCCATCCACCATGTAAGTTTTTCACCCAATAAGTGTTTAGGCCGATGGTATGAACTATTTTCATATTGATTGCTAATGTTTGGTCTTTACCTTTAAGTCACAATGTTGATACTACGGTATGTTTCTTTTGATAGGGCAGGCAATGAGATCACTTCATCCATCCATCTGCTAATTTCTATGGTTTCTCCTGGCTTGGAAATGTACAGTACCTTTCTACGAAAAAATTTAACAAATCGGTGACTAGGTATTTCTTAAACTAAGGAAGGACTCAAGGATTGCAAAGGGTGTGACTTCAAGGGAACTTGATGCATTTGTGTTGGCCATTCTCTTGGGTGCTTGGATGTTTTCTTCTTGAGTTTTCTTGCCATTCCAATGTTACCCATTCTTCGGAAGCTGAGACAATAAAAATAAGAAGTCTTTGCATGGTGTGGTCCCCACGCATAAAAATGCAAAACACAAAAAGCAAAAAAAAAAAAAAAAAACCAAAGTGCAGATTCAAAGCACACCCATTAGACGAAAAAAAATTTGGGCTCCAAGCACTGGTTATGGAACCAAAAGTGTTCCCTCTAACTAAGGCCCTTCTCGCTTCCTGTTGCCTCCTTTGTTTCGTTGGAATGGTGGTGGCTCTTTGAAGATGCATCCTCATTATCCGAGTGGATGGTTTAACCGAATGCATTGATGTAAAGTCATTGGAAGTGGTTGGTTTGAGCCCAGAGTTGGAATGAAACTTGCCAAGTCACATTAACCATGAAACACACAAGGGGCTATACACCACCTTGTTCTTGGGATTCCATTCCATTTCTCTTCTTTCCATCCTTGTCTCCATTGTTCACCTCATTGCTGGTTGTATCATTAGTGTATATATTTTGGTTGATGCACTATTTCCTTTTCGGTAAATTCTTGCTGTTAAGACTTTAACTCTTGTTCCAAAAGACATTCCCAGAGCCTACAGACTCTTTGAATGTGGGTCTATCAGGGCATTAATGGCATGCGCCTACTTTGGGGAGGACCCACTAACATTCCTATTTGGAGCATTAGTTAACTTCTTTTTCCTAACATTTTGCAATTAATTATTATTTTGTTCATTCCCATCTTGACATCCACTTCACTGTTGTTTTCAATTGTCTCTTTTTATCTATCTTTCTTACTACTTTCCCTTCTTCATTCTACCACTACCGAAGGTTCGCAATTAGTCATGGGAGTACGGGGCCCATTTTTTTTATTTTCTCCTAGCCCCGAAATTTTTGATTTTCTTCCTAATCCCTACACCTTTAGTAGTCATCATTACTACATCTCTAGGTCCATATTAGCCATACCACAACCCATCCAATGGACTTACACCGAAGCAAGGTATTAATTACATGATGATTCATTTACACTTGCTAATATATGATTGTGTTGTGTGTGTAGATGGTGATCATGCAAACAACGGATTGGATCTGAAGCTGGAGCAAACACTTGGAATGGAGCAGCGCTAAAGCAGCTATGCAAGGAGCAAGATCGATGATACGCTTATGGATGGACAATGAAAAGTGCAATCTTGGCGTTGGCAGCAGCGACACTTCTTTCTATCTCTCTCTTTCTCTCTCAGTTGCCAACAAAGACCTGATGTCATTGTAATAAGGTGTTCATCCTTGTTGTCATGAACACCAGTTTTTTCATGTCTTGTAATAATGATTCGTTCACATGTCATCCCATTAGTTCCATTTCCCTCAATAATTCCATACCTTCCCAATATTATTGTAAGGAACTCGAGGATGAGTTTTCATTTAGTCATGGGGTTATGATGAGATGCGATATGCACAAGCTGCGATATTGCATCCCCTACAATATTGCGTACGCGATATCACGTCGTCTCCTGCGATATCGCGTACGCGATATCGCGGGCCGCTGCAAAATCTATAAATAAGAGGCATCACTCCCCTCATATCCATATAGAGGTTAGAATTAGCAAAGCTCTCGCAGATTGATCACCCCAGAGATAGAATATTTTCCATGTGCCCGTAGTAGTAGTCCCCCAAGTGAACGGTTCTTTAGTCGAGCAGCTTTGTACCTGAACGCAAGTTGTGTACGGCAATAAAGAAGAACTTTGTGGTAAGCCTTGCAGTACATGGATAGGTTTATTTAATGTTATTTACTACTTTCCTAGTAGCACGACATGAGTACGACTTGGTTATGAGCATTGATGAATGTGTACGGCTAGCCAAGGAATCGGCTACTCATCACGACTAGATTCTCTCACCCTTACCTCCTAGAACGTGGGACGAGTACGACTTGATTACGAGCATCTACGGATGTGTACGGCTAGTTAAGGAATCGGCTTCTTGTTACACATACGCTAGTTAGGTGCCTCAGTATGACTGCTTCGAGCATGTGCATTACGTGTGGTAATCCCAGTAACGATTAGCATTTGGTAGCCACAGTTGCACAGTTTAGGGTGTGTACGGTAAGTGGGAACGGATGCTGACGCTAGGACTTAGTGCTGTAGTTAGAGTTAGTTTTAGTCTCTCAACCCTTCACCCCTTAGCATAGGAGATAAAATCATAAAAGACCAAAAAAATCATATACCTTGGACTTACTTAACCATACACCATGACAACAACAAGTAAGTCTGGGAAGACAACGATTAATTAACCCATTACTTCCCATGCTTGCAATAAAATTGGGTACACCTACAAGAATTTTCTTATTTGTCATAACAATGACAAGCTAGGTAAAAGAGCTTCAACTATCTAAAGTATTTTGGAAGTTTGTAGTAGGTTGACAAGCCTATATGTAATTATGGTGGAGCAAGGACATATGTTCATATCTATGCTTTGACAAATTAGCTAGTAGACACATGGTTCAACCTAGTAACATAAATCAAAGGTAATATTTTTAATTAAAAATTTGAATTCCTTTTTATCCTAATGCCAATAATTCCTTTATTAATATGTGACTATCTCAATGATCGAGTTTGGAGGACAATTTTTATCATCAAGGTCTTATCATTATCACTGTTAATGATAGTGTAATTATTGTGGACTACATTTGCAAGTCTATGTTCTTGGTTATTTAGAATGTTACTTGGATAAATAGTCTTCACATCATAAGAATATGAGATTATGACATTATCTTAGATATGGATCAGTTATCTCACTATCAGGGTAGCTTGGATTGTTATCATAAGATGCTTTTCTTAGTAATAGATCATGATGTTCAAATGATGATGCATACAAAGCCATGAAAAATAAAATTGGATCTTGTGCTTTTGAGGCCTTTTTAAAATTATCTGCAAAAGGGTCATTATTACTTCATAATTTCAATTATTAAATCTTCTTCTTCACTTGAGATCAATTTGATTCTTATGGTTCATAAGTTTCTAGATGTCTTATATTAGCAATTTTCTAGTTTACCTTCAAGGCATGATGTAAATTTTGATATATTTCTCAAACCTAGTACTAAAACTATGTTCAATATTTCACATATGATGTCATCCATCAAGTTAGCAGAACATAAGACTTAGGTTGAGGAGATTGTAGAGAAGGGTTTAAATCATCAAAGTATGTCTTCTTGAGGTGGTTCTATTCTCTTCATTAAGAAGATAGATGGTATTATGTAGTTGTGCATCAATAATTAATATTTGAATCAAGTGATACTAAGAAACAAGTAGGTTTTGCCTCATATAGATAATATTTTTGATTAGCTAAGGAAACCTTAGGTGTTCTTGAAGGTAGATCTAAACTTCGAATACCACTAAGTTCTCATAAAAGAGGAGAATATCTTCAATATAATCTTCATGGGATGGTACAACAATTATAATTTCTTTATTTTATATTTAGACTCACTAATTTTTTGGCAAGATTAATGTATCTCATGAACAATATCATGAGATGATAGTTGGACTAGTTTATCATCATGTTTATTGATGGCATCTTGATGTACTCGTCATCAAATAAAATAAATAAGTAGCATTTGAGGATGACTTTGCAAATTCTTAGGAAATATTAATTATTCATCCAACCTTCAAAGTACTAATTTTGTTGTTGAGAGATTAAACTTGAGTATTAGTGACCATGTAATTACTTGTATCATCATACTATTTAAATGTAAAAGTGGAAGGCAATTGGTATGCATTTCATTACTATTTTTCCTCTTACTAAGGATCAAAAGGACGTTATCTTTATTGTTGTTAACTTGTTGAAAAATTTAGCTCATTTTATAGGTATGGGAACTTTAGTTAATTTAGAGGATGTTGCACATCTCTAAGATCATTCAATTGCATTTTATTCTTGCCAAAATTATCTCAAAATAAAATGTCAAATTCACTTCTAATTTTTGTCATGTGTTAATGGATAGCCAAGGTATTATGCTAAATTTGATCTTAGCCTATCATATATAGATGGAGAAGCATGTTAATAGGATTAATAAAGTATTAGAAGATATGCTTCAGTCTTATGCTTTATAGTTTTTAGATAGCTAGGATAGTCTATTATCATTGGTAGAGTTTTCCTAGAATAGGAACTATCAGACAAGTGTAAAGATAACAATCTATGAGATCTTGTAGTGTAGGCCTTGTAGAACTTCCTTATGTTATGATGTGATCAAGGATAAACATCTACTAATCCAAATGATTGGAAAAATTGTAAAGATTCAAGAGTATCTCAGATTAGCTTAGGATCATTAGGTAAGCTATGTAAACCATTTGAGGAGGCCTCTTGATTTGGCAATTGATGAAAAGGTATTGATTATTCTCTCTTTAGTTTGTTGAATCTGTTTCAATTAGAAAATCAAGCTCGTATCTTGTTACATTAGACTATTTGATGTTCTTTAGTGGCTTGGAGAGATGACATATCATGTGATTTTACCTTCATAGCTATCAAGCATGCACAATGTATTTCATATCTTCATACTTTAGAAGTATGTCCTCGATGATAATCATGTTATTAATTAAACCTATGTATAACTTCAAACAGATTCCTCATATCGGAAGAATCTCATTAGGTTAATGAATCAAATGGAGTGGAAATTATGTAGCAAGATAGTTCACATCATAAAGGCATTATAGAGCCATCATGGTTCTCAATAAGCAACTTCGAAGCTCAAGTTCGATTTATATTCTTTTCTTCCTAAGATCTTCAAGGAGGAATATTCTTAAGGGGGGAAGGATGTAATACCTTGTATTTTTTGATGCTTGGTTAGTATGTTTTCCTTCCTTGATATTTTTTATTTTGATCATGTATGAGTGTATTGTACTCTCAACTTGGTGCTTACTTGTTAGATTTTACTTGTTATGTATGTTATTTATATATTTAATGCTTTGTTCCATGTAATTATATGATAGTTATTCATCATTATAGTCTTGAGAATCTTTATATTATTTTTGTATTCTATGTAGCATATGTGTATTAATGTGGTTGATGAGTGTGGAAAGATTTCATGGAGGTTAGGGTGTGTGCAAAGCATGGTTGGATAGTAATAATTTTGATCATTGGATGTCAGCTAGCTTTATTGGTTTCATTTAATTTAATTTGACCTATTTTTTATGGTCTAGTTGATATATTATAGGCACATGATATTTTATCTTGGAGCATTATAAAATATGTCGTAATGGAAAAGGAGTGAGAACATTATGTGAGTTATGGAACACTTGATGGTATGATTCTCTTAGTTGAACTCTTGTTATTGCAATTGGAAATATGATTTTTGGCACTATCATTAGAACATTCATAACTCTTACAGTCTAGGCACCTTCATATTTTTCATGTGAGAAGAAGAGGTGCTACTATAGTTCAAAGCTTATGGGGATACTAGAGGTTTGTAGTTTAATTTGTGTCATGAGAAGAATTGCTACTATGGTTCAACTTTTATGGGAATTTTTATTCCACTTAATTATAGTGAGTAATCTTGGCCTCTCTTCAATTTTTCATATTTACATGTTTTATGTACATTGAATGGCAAGGGTTTTATTAAAATTAGTCTTCATGGACCTATGCACATTTTTTTTGGGATCATAGATATTATTTTGATCATAGAGCTTTGTATATTTCATGATTAATTTATCCATTAATGATTGTAATTTTTGACATTATGTTAATTTTAGTATGGTTTTTATTTGTATGCTGCATTAATAATGTTATGAAAATTAGGATTTGTTGATATGGATAACTTGCAATAATTGCATTGTTAATTTGTTAGTCATCTCCTAGTTATTATATTTTTGTCTTGTATAATTATCAAATTAATCCATAAGTACTAGTGTATTCTTGTTTCACTATTACTTCCTGAGTTTGATTCTATCTCTATACTCAGAGCTTAGATTTTCTTACCATATTTCTTACATTGGATCCTTGAGTTCTACTCACTTTTGAGATTTCCATTTACTATGCTTGTGAATTTGATGATCTATGTGAACCAAAATTTTCATGTTAATGCTATTATTCATTTACCTCTTATTCCTTCCTTTGTTGCATTTTTATGATTATTGGATCCTAAATTTTCCTTGCTCTTGGTGTCTATGATCTGTGTGCTTTGTTTTTTATTTTCTGTAATTATTCTTGGTCTTATTCCTCATGGATAAGATGTCTTTCCTTTATATTTAGTGTTACAAAAATCCATCTTTCCTTCTAATAAGAAATCTTGTTGAGATGGAAGACCTCTTTCTCATGTATAACACATATTTCAAAATAAATCTTCACTAGCATAAGGCATCTTGTACTGGTAACCAAGCATGAGAAATTAGATTTGGATATTCATACTTAGATATTTAATCTATTAGTAGGTTAAATTTCTACATTAGTGATCATGTTGATACTTGTACCCTTACATTATTCTAGAGTATATGTTGGAGATGATCAATTTGGATTTCATGACTAATTTATCTTGTACTAAGGATGCAATCTTTATTATTGTTGACTTTTTGATCAAGTTAACTCATTTTGTAGCTACAATAACCTCGGCTAGCACAAATAATATTGTATAATTATTCATTTAAAATATCATTTAAGTAAATGGCGTACTTGCCAAAATCATCTTAGATCATGGTGTTAAATTTAAAACCTATTTCTAGCATGCATTTATTAATAACCTAGACATTAGGCTAAATTTCATCTCAACCTATCATGCATAGATAGGTAGGTAAGTTAACAAGGTTAACCAAGTGTTGGAGGATATCCTTTGATCTTATGCTTTAGAGTTTTTGAATAGCTAGGATAGTCTATTATCATTAGTAGAGTATGTTTATAAAACACCTATTAGGTGCATCTAAAGGTGGCATTTTATGAAATCTTATATGGTAGGCCTTGTAAAAATTTCTTGTGTTAGAATGCAATTAGAGAAAGACAATGTATTAGTTTGAACATAATCTTGTGGATGACAACAAAATAAGAAAATTCAATAGTAGCTCAAAGTAACCTAGGACCATCAAGTGAGCTATGTGAATCGTAGGAGGTCTCTTGAGTTTGCAATATATGTTAAGATGTTCATTTGTGTCTCTCCAGTAAAGTGCTTAATAATGTACTTAATCTGATTTAGTAATACAGGTAAGATTGCATCTCATTACATTATACTATTTTATGTTTTTTAGGGGGTTGAATACATAGTGTATCATTTGAATTTACCTCTAGATATTTTGAGCATGCACAATGTGTTTCATATATCTATGCTTCAAAAGTATGTTCTCATTTAAATGCTTGAATTACTCATTTAGTTTCCAAATGTTTCTACAATCTTGTTTGATAAAGTTTATGTAGTTTGGTTAATACTTTGGGTATTTCATGATTCCCTTAGATGGTTATCTTAGTCCTCTGATATTATTGGAACTAAATTTGTCAAGTTCATGAATCAATAATTATCAATTTTTCATATCAATTTGGTACTAAATGTTAGACCTTATTGCTATATTAAAATCAATTTTTACTAATTATGGTTCTCCATCATCATTATTTAGTTCTCATGTTTTGGACATTTACTAGATGTTCTATATTAGAGATACCACCAAGTTATGGGAATACTTAGAGATGGGCTCTCGAAAGATGTTTGGTATTTTACCTCCATTATTATATATCAATGTGGCTTTTGTTGTAGGCCTCATCCTACATGAGAGAATGATTTCATGGATTATCATTCTTTCAATTAAGACCTCCAAAATGTTAGGAGTGAGTCCTAGATGATGCTTCTAGCACCTATAGTATGAAATGATTATGTAAGTTTTAAGTACACCTTATCATTATTAAAACTAATAACAAATCAAGGTACATGATAGTTTGTGCATATCATACATAGCCATGGACACATTGTCAAAATTGTCAAATAATAACCATCAATAACATATTTTTTACTAATAATAACCATTAACATATAGACAAAAACAAATAGCCAATAAGCTAAACTAAACAAGGTTGGTGAGTGACATCTAGAGGAGAAAGTGGTGGGTCATTACCACCTTCACTACTGGGGATGCCAATATCTCCTAAGACCTAAAATGCAAAAACATATAGCCAATTAGTAACTCATAGAAAAATCCATGACTTAAAAAAAAGACTAAAACAAAAAATATATCGAACCTATGGAGAGTCTGGCTCCATCACTTTCGAGGGTAGATGAGGAAGGCCTTCCTCAAAATGATGGAGGATCTATTCCTTTGTCATGTTAACCTAGAAAACATTCCTAAGATCAATAACAAAATGATTGTTGAAGCTATCTATAGGAGTCCAAGTAGGAGGCTCGTGAGTATAAGTAGCTATAGCCATCTCACTCGCAATAGTAGTGATCTAAAGAGTAGGGGATCACCCTGCTTTTAAATAGTTGATAAGCACTCTCTACTTGAATCCTTGAATGAATAGCTCTCTCTTATTCCATTCAACTAACTCTTCTTTAAGTCATTTTAGGTAAGGCCCATGCTTGGCCTTATATTATTACTTGTCGACCTTTTGTGTCATGCCCCACTATAGGACCCAAGCAGAGTGATCCTTCTAGTCTTCAACCTTTTGAAAGATAAGATCCATTTACATACATTGCTCTACCATCTCCCGTAGGATCACTACTTTGTCGTAAATGACATGCTAGCAGTGGGCCCAAATGATCTCCTTGGTCCATAACTCCCTTGATTTAGCCACTTGGGCTTCCATAAAGGCTTTATAGTCTTGGAGATTATTAATTGTATCCTTATACTATTGAACCTTTTTCCTCAAGGCCACAACTTCCTCCCATAGGGATTTGGTGGACCTCTTTAGCTCTCATGAATCTTTTGCACATGACATGGCTAAATTAGTGGTAGTGTCATACAAATTCATGGGTATACTAGACATATTAGAGAAAAGTCTAGGCAAAGAATCTACCTCCATGTTTCTATTAGAGTTCCACTCTATGGACGGTATTACAAAAAGCATAAAATGTAATCGTATGACACAACCTTAAATAGCCATAAAGCAAAAAAAATCCTACAACCAAAGCACATAAAAAAATCCTTATATATCTTAGCAGCAACTTAATGTAGTTAATTGATGATGTCCATAGTGATCCCACATAGGAACTCCACTTTGTTTGGAGTCTCTACCCATGGTTTTGTGTGAAACTCAAGGATGGAAGCTTGCACTGGTGGCTTAAGAACTACTGTAAGCATAAAAATCATCAAAAGGATAGGATGAAAACCCAATGTAACTAATACAATATAACAATAATATTAAGGCATAGGCATACCTAGCTCCTCCTCCTCTTCCTTCTCTAGAAATATGATGGGAGAGGTACCTAGTACCTTCTCATCAAACAAGGCATCTAGATCATCTATTCCTACATTAGAAAGTCCTTCAACCATGGATTGCTTTAGGAGTGCCTATTTTGCATACTTTGTGCTACCTTTGTAGTAGCCTAAGCTGCTATAACTTGAATATTATCTACAACCATAGCACATAGAGAATTGATTAACATATGAAACCATAAAGTAGACATAAAATTTTAAAACATGAAATAGCCAAAAGTAAACAAAGAATACCTACAACTACCTTCTATGATGGCTTAAGCTTAAACTTAATTTTCTTTGGTGTAGGTTGATTTGATGCTATGGGTGCCTCCTCCATGGGCCTCTTAAGTTTCTCTCTAGCTACCCCTTTGGCCTTCATGTGCCATTGTTTGGCCTCTTGAACACTAGCAAGGAATAAGAGAGGCTCATCATCATCAATATTATTAAGAGACTTGTACCACCTAACATCAATATTCCTAGTGGTGATGGATAATGTCTTATCCATACCTTATGGTGGGTTCTAGGGCTACATTGTTGGATAAATATGTTTTATCCAAGGCTTAGAAGGTTGACTTGGGTCTTGGAAAACCCATCTCCCATTCCTATACACCACTAGAAACTCTACAAACCTCTTTAGATAACCCACAAAAAAATGTAAAGTGCATATGGATTATCGTAGAGGTGTCAACACGAATTCTAAAAATCTCCTCTTAAAGCCCAGTAGCCAAAGTAGTAGCCCAATCAAATTTGATGTCCTCCATCAAGATGTTCTTAAAGGTCCATCCCTATGCTAGGAAGATGACCTTCCTTTTTTATAGTAGTTTAGGAAATGCATGAGACCTAAACAAAGAATATGATTTGTTTGCATTAGGGTTCATGAAGCTATCCATTGAAAATCCAAAGTGGCCCATGATAGCACCAAGCCACACTAGGACTTTTTCACAATGGCTTGATTCCCTCACTATCCTAGTAAGAAAATTGGTTCCATTAGTGGAAATCCTAAAGAAGTCATGAACGAGAACAACACATATGCCAGAGTTCACCTTAACATCTCAGATGATGCTACTAGAGTGACCAACCTCTTCATCAAAGGAGTTAATAACTTGCAACATCCCTGTTGTAGGAAAGGAAGGAATAGGTGCCATAAATATTTCAAGAAAACCTACATGCTAGATGTTTTCTTGAACATCTAGGAAGTTGTCTCTTTAACCACTCCTATGTTAATGTCACATCACAAAACTTCAGGATGAGGATTTCCTCATGATGTGAACCTAAAAGTGGTATAGTGACATCAGCTAAGGTGGAAGGTCCTATGAAGTAATAAGCAAGGCTTAGCATCCATATGAGAAAGTTTAACCAATAAAAGTAGTAAAATACTTAAAGTTGTAAAACACTATAATTTATATGCTCACTTTGCTTTTCTTCTTTTGTGTGGAGGTTCTAGCTATAGGAGTCTAATCATATTATCAACATCTACCCACTAGCTATGCATCATCTTATCTTCCTTACAATTCTTGTATACCATGTTGAACTTGGTGGTGTACTCCTTAAAGTTCCCTCTTAACTACCGATACACAACAACTCTAATTTGGGGACTCTTGGTGAATTCATCCAAAGAATTTTGAGCCACTACCAACATTTTGTCATCAATGATCAAACCCTTCTTATTGATCTTGTACCTATAAGAAGTAAAATTAACAAAGTTAGGCAAAGACGTCAAGCCAAGATCATATAAAACCATAAAAAAAAACATCATAATAATCATGTTTAACCATATAGATGATATATAGTGCTAGGCAAGTTGTAGAATAGTGTGTGGAATCTATGTACCACCATTAGAGTATTATTAGTATTATACTGAATATACTCTTGCATCATCCAAATATTTGATAGGTAGCATGAACTTACAACATTTTTGGGAAACCCCATGGTTTTACGAACTAATTTATCAATAATATACCTAGTAATCAATCCTAATACCTAAGGAAATAGGATCTACACAACAATCCCAACTACATCCACAAACAAGTGTGACCATAGCATCACATTGAAGTTCTTGAGGAGGTAGGCAAGGAAGTCCCTTACCCTAGGCTAAAACTGCAATGAAAGCTTTCCAAGAGGCATGTCATGTGGTGGAGTATTAGTCTTGGAATAACCAATGTAGCACAAAATTCCTACCAACTCCACTATAATGTGAAAAGGCCTCAAGAAGACCCTACACAAAATAAAGTAAAAAACATTGTGACCAATTAGAATTTCTTAATACGTTAGGAAAAAATGTAGTCAAAGGTAAAATTAGCCTTTATAAAAACCTCTAAGGTTTTTATCTAATAAGATTAAGAAACTCCATAAAAAGTGATAAGCTGTGATATCGCGTATGCGATATTGCAGCCCATCTCCAGTTCTATAAATAAGAGGCAGCTTTCCCTTGTTCAATCATCTAGATCTAGATCCTTCGCCAAAATATAGTAGTTTTACCATTCTAGAGTTACAATAATTTCCATGTGCCTGCAATAGGAGTCTTAATGTGAACAAATCTTTATTCGAGCAAATTGTACCTGAGCACACATTTGTGTACGGAAATAAAGATGAACTTTCTGATAAACCTTGCAACATGTGGACTAAGCTAAATAGGAATTAATTAATGTTAAATGTTTAAATTTTTTCCTAGAAAATTAATCTCTCTCAACCCTTGACTCTCCTAGTTAAGTGCACTCAGTACGACTTCTTTGAGCACGTGTGTAATGCTTGGTAACCCAGCAACAAGTAGCGCTTGGTAATCCTAGTAGCATTGCACTGGTTCATGGTGTGTACGGTGAGTGGGAATGGATACTGATGCTAGGATACTTAGAACTTAGTTAGAAAATAGTTAATGAAAGTTAGTCACTTAGTCTCTTCACCCTTCCCTATTAGCATAGGCATTAAAAAGATCAAAGTTATAAAAATCACATACCTCAAACTTACTTAACCATACAACTATGACAACACAAGTAAGTTTGGGAGGACAAAAATTGATTACCTTAAGTGTTCCATTAGGGAAAATAAGCACTTAGTCCTTCGAGTTCGATTGGATCACGTGTGAGACACTCGTATTCATATGGTTGAGTGTAGGGGTACCTCGCCACTCATCATTGGTGTCGTTGCCAAGGACTTAGTTGTTTGTGTACTACGTAGAACATAGGAGATCATTTACATTATTGGGATGCTTAAATGAACCCTTAGGTTTGATCAGAATAAAAATAAGATAATAGTAAATACCACACTGAACAAGACTAAAAGTGTCTTCTTCTTGACACAACAACACTTCACTGCCTAGGAACAACACTAGAGACAATCGGTGGCACAACACACATAACCAAAACCCACTAGTTCCTCAACAATTCCAGGTGGTATATATTTACCATGATGAATATGTACTCGACTTTACTTTTATTCTCCATCAAGATGAGCAACTGCGTTGTAGAGATTTGGAGGGTAACATAGTGTTGCCTCTAGATCGAGCAGTCCCCAACATGATGCTTTGTGCTCTTGCACGAATAGGCATGTCATAGCTGTAGCGACGGAAAACGTCGGCAGCTGGAAATACCGACCGAGGTTCCGGCGTACATAGTTTTAGCCACGGATCCACGCAAGGGCTATGCTGAAAAAATGAATCCGCGGCACCCTGAACGGTCTTGTCGATCAGACAGGGACTTACGTGTCAGTAAAACAATGAAAATTATGTAAAAAGAAAGCGATCTGGTTCGAGGAGTCGTAAAACGAGGGGAAAACGATGTAGACGGATTGCAACGGCGATAATGCTAAACACGATAAAAGGAGGCTGACATAAGAGAAGCACGTAGCTTCAAGATCTGCGCTTTGACTTAAAAGTGTATATTTTGTATGAGAAATTACACTGGGGAATCCCCGATTATAGGATGTGAAACAAGCACAAAAGAACAAGCAAAACGGTCTAAACAGAAGTCTGATCTACCTCGTGGGCTAAAGTTGAGATGCAAGGCAGGCCAAGCTTTGACATCTACTGATCAATTGTTTTTGATTGATAGAGTCTTTTCAGTAGAGCGATTACTCCTGTCACTGGTGCTCAAAGCGAACTGTACTCTACTTCGGCTGTAAGGTGATAATGTCAACGATTGCTGAAGCGCTGTTCTCTGTATCTCTGCTCCAAAGTGCTAAGTGCTCTGGTGCTCAGAAATATGCTTCTGCTTCTCTGATTTGCCAACCCCCGTATCTTTGTCAACTGAGGTACTTATAGGCCGTGACGCTTCGTAAAAAAGGCGCAAACCTGATGACGTGGATCCCGGATATTGCGGGTCCTGTTGGCATGACCATTTTAAGTCAGACTGTGACTACACACAACACGCTCGTTTGCGTGTTGTGCGTGTGAAGAGCAGGTACATGCTTAGTGCGCTTTAATTGCTTTCAGGCTGTATTACACTCATTCGCATTGTATTGCGTGTATGAGCGTAATCCGGTGTAAAAAGCAATAAGCTCAAAATTATTTTACGCTCACTACGCAGCTGCGTGTAACAAAGCGTAAATAATGTGCAACTTACGCTCACTACGTAGCTGTGCGTAACAAAGCGTAAATAATGTGCAACTTACGCTCACTACGCAGCTGCGCGTGATGAAGCGTAAATAATGCCTAGCTTTAATGATGACATACGCAATGGTACGCACCGCCGCATAACGAGCGTAAAGAGAAGTTATTCATGTGCCGCGAGAAAAAGTGTCGAACTGTTGTGCTTCTCTGGCCTTTGACTATTTTGGAGCTTATTACGCTCATTACGCTGCCATGCGTGATAGAGCGTAAACTTGTCCTTGGACAAAACTGATGCACGTTCTCGCTTGAATTGCGAATCTTTGCCTGAGGCCGACTCGTAATTTTCACGGTGTTTCAATGTCCCCTCTTTGTGAACGGTTGGAGGGCTTACCCGAAAGACGTCGACAAAGAATGCGAAACACCAAATTGGCAAAAGCAAGAACAGCATTCATCCATGGCTACTCAAGTGTTGCCCTGTCAACATGAAAGAGCAAGACTGGTAGGTATGGGAGATAGAGGGATATAGCTGGAAACAGGTTCGGGGAAAATGCAAAATGAGTTATGATGGTAGGGGTATGAAATACGTGGTCAACAGGAATTCTTTCAGATGAGCGTAGCGCGTCAGCCTGAGGTTTCTCTGTTACCGATTATAGCAGGAATGCGTGCAAAAGGAGCATTGCGCATCACTTTCTGCGATGTCTCTACTAGCGTGAGTGCAGAAAATGAATACTTGTGTATGTAGGCTTTGCGTATGGGAACTGGGTGGTGGGGATGAAAGAAAACAAGAGTTAAGGGTAGGATTGTGCGAGGTATAGACGTGCAGAGCTAAGTGGTCGGGCAAACCTGAGCAACCATTTCAACACGCTGTTGTATGGGCAGTGTTGAGCGAGGATGTGTGGCCAGACCTGACAGAGGACGAAATCATGCAGCGTTTGTGGGCTGGTTTGGACAAGCTTCCTTTCGCCGCGGAAGTAGGGCCATCGCGAGTAAGTTTACGCATGACCTAGTCGGAAAATTTTCTGACTAGCATCGTCTATTCTAACTTTTGATGTTATTCGGTTCTAGGTACCGGAGGAAGGTAGAGAAAATACGCCAACTAAAGGGCTGGGAGAGGAAACAGTGGAAGCAGAGGTGGAACGAAATGATGAAGAGCGTCTTCCTGTGGGGCCAATATCAAAACGAGAGCCTCGTGAAGAGGCAATATTCCATGAAGGGATAACTCCCAGAAACGATGGCCCACTAGAGGACGACCTTTTAGGGCTAGATTCAGAGTTAAGAGATATTGGTGATAGTGGCAGTAGGGGGAATGCATAATTATTATTTACGCAAAATTTTGTTAATGTTGAGTGTAGTATCACGTTACGAATGACTAGAAAGACATGTTATAAAACTTGGTGGATGCGTTGGATATCAATTACATATATTTTTTTTTTTGTGTTTCGTTGATGGAGTACGAGTGTAACTGTTGAAAAGTTCACCTAAGTAATAATGATATAATTCCTAGTTTAAGGCTGTTGCGGGCCTGATGCGTAAAGTAAAGAAAGCGTAAATGGTGATTGTAGATAACTCCGGATAACTAGTTTAAGGCTGTTGTGGGCCGGCATATGAGTTTGCATAAATTAGCTACTAGTTTAAGGCCATTGCGGGCCGACATATGAGTTTGCGTAAATTAGCTACTAGTTTAAATAATGTGAAAGTGTAAATGAGGATTGTAGACAACTAGTTTAAGGTCGTTGCGGGCCGACTGCGTAACTGCATACAATGGTGTGAATAGGTTAACTTTGTATAACTAGTTTAAGGCCATTGCGGGCCGTGGCGCGTAAATTGTGACAAAAATGGAATGGTGTATAAATGCGTGAAGTAATGCGAAAGTGTAACTAACGCGGGTACGATGAAACACGCAAACATGCAAAGCGTAAACACAGAAAGCAGATATAGCGTAAAAGTATGTTGAAACAAACAAAAGAAGCTGCTAGGCGGTAAGTTTGCTAACTTGAAAATGGTAGTACACAGAAGACCATTGTTCAACCGTCGATACGCAATTGTCTCTTAATGGCCTTTACGTTGAGCGCTGCGTAAGGGTGAGGAGGTTTGTGGTTTGACTCCTCTACGCTGTCACCTGGAAATGGCAGGTCGGCCCAGGCTAGACCGTCGGCATTGTTGTCGTTCTGTTTAGGGGCTTGGAGATAGGACTGATCGTCAGTTGCTTCGATCTCCGAACCTCGTTCTTCTTCAATGTTGTTGACGGTCCTGGGGGCAACCTCGTCGCTGCGTATGATAACCTCCTCTCCAGCGTAGGGCAGGTGTATCTCTTGATGTATCGGTGACGAGACTGCCCTCAGCTGGGCTAACCATGACCTCCCTAAGATTAAGTTGAAGTCGAGCATCTCCTCGACGACTAAGAATGTGGCTTCCATTGGGAATTGATCCCCTACCACAAACTCAATACGTACCGTCCCCTTGACTTGAACCCGTGCTCCGTTGAATGATTTCCCGCAAGCTATCGTCGTGGGAGTGATCTGGTCGACCAATCCCAACCTATCCACTATGGAATAGGGAACGACATTTGTTGCTGCGCCATCATCCATGTGCACCCTCCGGATCCAGTATTGGCTGAGCCGAATGGTAATGAACATAGGCTCAGTCGTTACTTGACCTTTCTCCAGGTCGTCTTTGACAGACTCGTCAAGAAAGGTCAGCGAGGAAGGCTTGGGTTGTTCAGCTTTGGAAGGAAACATGATAGCGTGTATCGCTTCCTCTTCTGCTGGCAGGCTGGCATCCACTGATATGGATGTCAACATACGTACCATAGCCTCACGGTGTTCTCGAGATGTCATCAGTAAGTCATACAGGCTCAGCATTATGTTCTTTTGTTTAAGAGCTTACCTGACCTATGTGAATGCATCGAGGAGGTTCTTCTCTCGGCAGGGTTGTTTATCCCCCTTGTCCTCCTCCATTCGGCCCAAAAGACGGATCTCTCGAGGCGGAGCGGTTTCAGTGGGAGGGTTGTTATTTCTTCTGCCAAGAGAAGGTGGCTGCGTTTCTGTACCTTTAGCTTGCTTCTGGGGCATGGACAAAGGCACAGAGGCCAGGGGCCTGAGCTTAGGGAAGCCGAGCATAAGGTGGTCTTTTGTTGCGTTAATGACGGAATTCTCTTCCTTTCGCTTGGGAGGCGATGGCTGGTGGTGCTGGCTAGAGGTCTGCCCCTGCGTGAGAGGGGTAGCCTGTGGTTTTGGCATCCTAATAATGAAGGGCGCTCTTGGCATGGGCATGGATGAAGCTACGGCTTGGGTACTGTCGTGTGACTGAGGGCGCACTTGGGAAGGTGCCCATATGATGAACGGTGGCCGTGAGACCCCACTGGCTGCCGAAGAAGTAGTTGGCCCCCTTGGTGAGCTTCCAGGCACGCGTAAAACAAAAGGCTGTTTTGGTGGTCCCTTACGCTCACTGTCTGTACTCACTACAGTGATTGTATAAGAATCGTAATTTGCGTTCAACGGATCCTTGTATACATGCAGTGTTTGATTTTCTGGACGCATAGGGTTACTGTTGTCTAGTTTAGATGACCTTCGTCGATCATGCATTGAATGTCGTCCTTCAACGCCCAGCAGTAATCCGTGTCGTGACCACACATCTGGTGGTAGTCACAGAAACGGTCCAGCCTGAAAGATCTCGGAACTGCTGGTTCGTTAGGCAGAGCTAATGAAGGATCCTTCAGCAGTTCACAGTGACGTCTATGACGCTTTAGGGCTTCCTTGGACACTTTCTTAGGTTGAATGTGTCCTGCCGCTAACAGTTGTTTCAGCAGTTCGGAATGTTTCACGGGTAGAGCTGCGTATTTTGAACGATCTTTACGCTCAAAATTTGGCTTTGGCTGGGGGGCCTGTTCAGGGATAGCTGTGGCTTGGCTGGTGGCGACACTAGTCGTGGCCTCAGGGGGTGGTGTTCTGGGCACCTTCTTGTTCTTGTTCTTTGCGCTTTCAGTCATCGCAGCTACCGTCGTTGTTGCTGCCTTGCCTTTGTCTTTGGCTTTGTTGTGTGCGTTTTTGTAGGCGACATATGCTGGGTCTTTGCTGGCCTCCACAGCATCTTGGATGCTTCGGACCTGGGCGAAGGCCTGATGTATATTGCCGGGGGAAAGATAATACAGCTTAGACTTAATAAAGTCGTTGACTGCTCCCTTGAATATAGCCAGTAGATGGGTGTCCACGATCAGGTCGCGGATCTCATTCAAGGTAGCATTCCAACGCTGTATAAACTTTTGGACTAGCTAGAGCGGGTCTTGTTTCACCCCCATAAGATGTTCCAATGTGACTTCCAGCTTCAGGTTGTATTTGAAATGGGTCACAAATTGAATCAGCAGCTCTTCCAAGGTTGAAATGGAAGAGCGTGGGAGAGCTCTATACCAGTCTAAAGCCTTTCCTGTTAATGACATCGCGAAGACTCAGATTAAAGTGTGCAACCACTGTTGTAACAACAAAGATTCAGATCTGAAGGTGGCTAGATGGGTGTTGGGATCCCCCTCTTCATTATACTTGGTAAAATGAGGGAGGAACATCCCTGGTGGCAACGACAGCACAGGGACCGCTGGATTGATCGGATCATCCTGATAGAAGTCCATGATCTGAATGGTATCAGATCCAGCGGTCTTGAGGTGTCAAACCTCCTCAGTAAGCGTTTGGATAAGCTGGAAAGCTTGGTCTAGACCTGTTAACAGAGGTGTCTGTGCAGCAGGCACAGGAGGTTAGACCTGGAGGGCGACGCCAGGAAACGGAAACAACGGAAGAGGCTGGCTGGCTGCTGGTTGGGCGAGGATCCCTGCAGGCGGAGGGGCCTGTGAAGACCACCACCTACTGGTTTGGGCAGAGGGGTTGGCAGTTTCCTGCTGCACAAAATAGGAATAGGTATACTGCGGGATCCTCTGTGGAGCCTATGTTACCGGTGCAACCGGGGGCTGCACGCCGTGCACCACAGACTGAGCATGTTGCACCGCTGGGTTGGCCCACTGACTTGCGGCAGGTTGCTGGATGTATGTTTGGTGCTGAGCGGTCGTGGGTATCTATTGAGTTTGTGGATGCGGAAGCGGCATGGTCTGAGCCGGGCGTGTTACAGATACGTTATGGGGTTGTATCTGCGGGATGAAATGGGGCGCGGTGGTTGCTAGGATCACCGCTGGGATACTAATTACGTGGTGCAGTAGTTGTGTCTACAACCCAGAAGGTTACATGTTGGCCTGTGGAAGGACAGGGATTTGCATCTGCGTAGTCATGGCTGAGTCCAGAGAGGCTGCCTCTCCGTTGAAAGGGAAGAACGGATTTACGTACGTGTGGGGCGTCAGAGTATGGAACGAATGTTCCGACAGGGCCGTGAATTCGTCCTCTGCCTCTTCCTCATGCTGGGGCTCCACCACAGGTTGTGAAGTCTAGCCTCTGGCTATGACCAACTGTGCGATAAGTTCGTGTTGGTGTTCGATCAAGGGGATTATGTTGTAGGCTGTCAGCTTAAAATCATAGCCCCCTCAGTGGAGCACCTCAAAGTTTCGCTTCGCCTCCAGCTCGGCTCGGCTAAGAGCCAGCCTCGCCTGGATCTTGACACATATGAAATTGTATTCTTCAGGGGTTATAACTGTGAAGATAGGTTCTTTCCCCTGAAGCCTCAATGAACAGCGCAATGGTCCCTGAGTTTCGGTTGCACCAGGAGCTGGTCCTGTGACCACCGTAGGATTCACAGGCGCGACACCCAGATCAGTAGTGCCCATGGTGGTGTTGTTTGAGTAAAAGGAATCCATTGATCGCTGAAATCGAGAGTAACTGGTAATCAGATCTAAAAGAAAATGGTTGGCAACAAAAAGCACAAAAAGGCTTTCTACCCTGTAGGATTTCA
>MNCI01001625.1:228474-266811 GCA_015680685.1 Gnetum montanum
TCTAGGATGACTAACAAACTTCGCATGATCTCGTCCTTAGTGAGCTCGGCCCAAATGATGTATCATAGATCAACTCCAGCCTTTACCTTCCCTTTTTCCATGGGAGTCCACCATGGTGGTTCAGGAAAGAAGGAAGGGACAATAGTCTCCCCGCCAAGGAGGGTTATCTCTCTCTCAGGGGAAGCACTTACTATCACTTGCTCCTAAAACTTTTCATACGCTCTAGAAGCATCGATGACATCAAGGAATAGCCAGAGGGACTACGCTTCAACGCAGAATCCTTGTAATGTTGGCGGTAGGTAGCACATTCTCATTTATACATGTGCTTATGGTCTTTCTATGCCTACCCCCATTCCTAGACTCTTGTGCTAAAATCATTCCAGTCTTGGTTCTTCTGGGCTAGGAGATCCATTTGCATCCGCTACTCGATGAGCTCATGATTGGCTTGGACATTGTTCCTGATGACCATCCAATAACGGGCATAGTCAACCATAGCTATCCAACAATTCTCGTCATTGGTTTCTTGAGCTTGTAGAAATTTGTTCCGAGACTCAAGGTCCCCAACCTTAGCTGTTAGGGCCATTTTCTCCTTTTCTTTTTTCTGCAGCCTCTTCCAAAGATCTTTTTTGACGTTCTGACACTCTCATAAAGAACGGGCCAAGCGTAAGGCACATTTATGCATCTCATCGTAAAGGCTATGTGGCACTTTAATCACTTTAGGTGAGGGTTTAGGGATAGTGTCTATGTCAATGAGCTTGTTGGGATCCCATCTGAGGCGAGATCCCATAACATAAAAAATAACAGTTAACAGAATAACATAATGTTGCACTTTCAACGATTCTTATGTAACAACAGTGATCTACCGATTTTAGGATCGATTCACTCTAAGCAACTAACCATATCATTCACAATGCCTCCATAAAAGTGAATTTGTCAGGAGTCTCACCCCAATGCTGAGTTGGGGTTACTGACAAAGGTACACCACTGTTACCAGAAGTGCCTATTACGCAAACAAAACAGGTTAAACATAGCATGGTAGACAAAGCCAACTGAGACGTTACAACAATGCAAAGCTCCAATTCAAAAAACCCCCAGGGATAATAGTGGGAGGATTGCCCTCCGAGGAAAAGGTTAAACTTACAAGCGACACATCGCTCCTCCTTTTCTAGCTCATCTAAAAGGATCTTGGCATCCTCTAGACCTATCTCTCCTTCAAGCATAGGAACTTGTGTGCTACCTATGTTATTAATCGAAGCCTCCTTTTCCAGAACTGGGGCCCCTTCACCATGCTATAAAACTATGGCCCCTTTTTTAGGGGTCAATTCCTCTACATCTTTCCCTTTTTCTATCAAACAACATAGTTAATCAAAACAAAATTTTATTTACTCTTTACAAGTGCTATGCGATGCAATGACATCTATACGTAGTGTAATATGCATAAACTAATCACACATTCTTCTACTTACTAGCCAAAGGAGCATTCCTATGGAACTTAATTCGTAATTTCCTTCCCTCTTCACCAGTCGGGCCAGAGGACTCCACAGCCAGATGATGCTTTTTTTTTGCTAAACTGATGAATTCACTATTTTTTCTACCAAGAATTTCACCCTCCATGCACTGCCGATGTAAGAAGGGGATGCCCCACCTACGTTATCTTGTTCTCGCACATGAGGTGCGACCAGATCCTTAGTCGTTAGTGAAAAAAACTCTCTGATGCCTTCAGAAGGATCTTGGGATCGGACGGTGTGGAAGACCTGAGAAATCCACAGTTTTGAAATCTGGTTACAGTCTTGCTGCACCTAGACTCCATCCCTATGAACCACCAAGAATTTAGCAAAACACCAAAAGCAAGCTATGAAAAAGGCAAAATTCATGTTAAAACAAGACTTACGCTTCTTGCGAAGCTTGACCATTTCAGCTTGCAGACCTTCAACAAGGTAACTAGACTAATTATACCATGTCCCCTCTTCCATAACCTCCCACATGATCCAAGCCTGCTCTATTCCAAGGATTCTTCCTTGGGAGAGTAGTTTGGGGAAGGTACGCACTTAGAAGAGGGGGTAAATGATATTAGCCACCTCTAGCTTGATTTTATCAGCAAGGGTGCCTTTTGGTTTCATTTTAAGCCCTAGCCACTCCTCTATGTCCTTCTGATCCTTAGAAACTCTCTTTAACCTTTCTTCCAATGGAATACCATCAAAAGGAATGCCAAAAATGTCAGCAAACAGTCAAAAATTAATATCAAAACTCAGACGCATGTTACGCATACGCATGTGAAGACGCTCAGCTTATTCGGTAAAGGAGTCGACTAAGGTTAACATTTTAGCTGCTATGACATCGGGGGTTACAACTAGGAATAGCTCCATCAGTCGAGATTCTTCGAGGTTATTGGTTATGATAGCTGGGGCCACTCCATGGCAAAGCCAACATTGTGCTTCTTCCATGTCGCCATAATGGAAAAAGAGACTGCTCGTCTCATGCCCAGAGGCTATCACCATGACCTCTCGTGATTCCCTAAATATGAAAATAAAACAATAGTTTAGACAAAATAGCAAAATAATAAAATATTGTACACTATTCCCACTTCTTAAGGTCATAAAGTTGATCATCGTAGCATAGCTTATAGCGTCCAAAGGGCAAAGGAAATGTTGGGATTTTCTCTTGTACATCGTCAACTGTGATAGGACGATCCAAAGTCCACTCCTTATCCAGCCATCTAGAGTCTCTACACTTGGCAAAGAATCTAGCATAACAGATAGGGTAGTGTTGGATTTCAAATCCTAATTGTCCTAGGAAACTAGCACGCACATTGCTGATGGAAGTGAATTCCTTTATGGTCGTTTCGGCCATAGATAACATATCTGTATCACCTTAGAGACCATTAGCATCAATAAAAAGACTACATCATATAATGCAGATAATTGTTTATACTTGACGCAAAATCAAATAATAGTTAGCACATTAGAACATCTTGAAAACACTTACCTACTAGCATAATGCATGACGCTAGGTGGATTCTGAAAATAGATTGTGAGATGACGAGCCACGAACAATGTGTTGTAGGCATGATAACAATCAAACCTGGGCATCTCCTAGATCCAAGATAAATGCCTCAAACGCTTGATGCTCTATTCGTGGTCTTTTCCCCTCATGATCTCGATTGAGCTGTCCACCAGAAACATTAAGATACCCTGCATTGACCCAACCAGTAGCATCTCCAGAATGGCGATGGTTGTCTCAGTCCGTAGATGTGACCAAATAATTCTGCTGAAATTACATAACAAAAACTACAAGAACTCCCATGCATCTTTCCAGAACCAAACCACCTCTTCCCCTACATGAGCATGGGGAGGAGGAACATTGGCCGTGGGGACATGTAAATAGCACAGAATGCCCACAATGTCTAGGATGATCAAGACGGGCCTTAGCGTAACCCTTTACAATGAAATGCACTACCATTAGAAAAGTAGTATAGACATATCAACAACGCTGCAACAATCGAGGTTCTCATTACCTTGACTCCCAGAAAATTACATGTTATGCTAAAGATGCATTACCAAAACTGTGCAAACCCTTGCGATGGTGCAAGGTTAGTCTCTGACAATGGTGATAAAGGTAACATCGCATATTGCCCTAGTGTAACATGAAACCATCGTGGGCAAGGCAATGAAACCCCATTTGCATTATACAAGAGTACAAAACCTAGAATCCTGACCAGTTGCATATTGTGTTTACACAATATTGTCCAAAATCACCCAAACCCTTGCGAAGATGTAAGGTCTATCTCTAACAACAGCGATAGGGGAAATATTACAAACTCTAGTTGTGTAACTAGCATAGGCAAGTATCGACACCCAATGCAATGCACATCTTCGGAAAAAATACAATTACGATGTTGTGACAATGAAAACAACCATCATACAAAGAAGGTAAAAAAATGACTTACTGGGCAAGTGGAGTAGCCTCCCGAGTTTTGACTCGAGCCTTTGAAATTCACCCCAAGCTTTCCTGCACTTCATCGATCCTCACCAACTTAGCATGTTTTCCTTTGATCTTCGGTGCCATGGTCACACCTGAATAATCTTTGTAAAATCATCTACTTATGCTTTCCTTCTGCTTCAGCCTATCTCAGCCTCGCGATGTTTACAATTTACTTTGAGGACAAACCATCTAGTTATGAAAGTAATGATGAAAACTTGCCATTTTCATGTCCAATTAACGTGGAAATTTACCAAAACGTAGACATGTCAGTTTGACATGAAGCGTGGAGATCGTACCATTAATCTCATAGATATCACATTGATGATGGTCTGAAAAGACCCTAAACTAATGCATAGGTTATCATCTCATAATCTTGTTGCATTAACTATGGTCTACACAAAATCATAAATTAGCTATTTTGACATGCTAGACATGCCACATTATACCCTTCATCATAGTTGGCAGAAACCTTACGCTAATACCTAGGAAACCTGGCTTGCTGTTTTCTTGCAAACTGTGTACATTGTAATGGTCCACTAAGACCTTAAACTAGTAACCTTTTTGACACATACCTTTAAAACCTTCTACCATTGCACCATGTTGATAAAAATAATGTAACGACTTCTATTCTTGGCGGTTTTGTATGTCAATTCGCAAATGGACGAAGCTTTACTTTCACCCCTAGCCATAACAGGCCCATATGGGAAAATTTTTAGGCAGCTTGATCTTGCAATGATAGGAATTGATGCTTCCTCCTATTACATAACCATAGCAGCCTTAGAAGTATCCCTAGACTGGCCTGAACATTTGGCCTGAATCCTAGACTTGGAGGTTGGTGATGTGATCAAGGATTCCCTCACTGAGGTCTCTATGATTATGCACAAAGGGGAAAGAAAAACTCTAAAGGTTAGTTCCCTCCCTGACCAACAAATGCAGAGCGATATATCTCAAGTGCTCCAAGATAACATTACAATGTTTTCATGATCATATGAAGACATGCCAGGTTTAGACCTACGACTGATACAACACAAGATCGTGTTAAACCCAAATATCAAAGTGGTTAGACAGAAAGCACAAAAGATTAACCCTGAAATCATGTTAGCAGTGCATGATGAAATCCCCAAGCTATATTAGGCTAGTTTCATCCATGTGGTTGATTATTGGGATTGGGTGTTAAACATTATTGTTGTTTCTAAGAAAATGGGAGGAATACGCATTTGTATAGACTTCCATGATTTCAACAAAGTAGCGATTAAAGATAATTTCCCATTACCAGGTATTGACCAACTTATTGATACAACCACTGGACATGCGTTAATATCCTTCATGGATTATTTTTTTGAAATATAATCAAATCTGTATCAACCCAGAACGTCAACTGAATACAACTTTCATGACCCTCTGGGGAACTTTCTGTTATACCATGATGCCCTTTAGGCTAAAAAATGCTGAAGAAACTTATCAATGCACCATGACATATATCTTTAGAAATTACCTCTTAGAGAGCTTGAACGACTATGTAGATGACATAGCTGTTAAATCTAGGAAGTCGGAAGATCACCTAAAAGACCTAGAGTTAATCCTTAAACGATGTCTTAGGCACGACCTAAGGCTCAACCCTAAAAAATGTGTATTCAAAGTTGAAACTGGATGCATGTTGGGGTTTGTAGCATCAGAGGCTAGCATACAAGTCAACCCTGACAAGGTTAAGGCCATTGTTAACCTAACACCACCTACAAACCTCAAGGAACTACGTGGGTTATAGGGTAGGTTACAATTGATTAGGAGGTTCATCTTGAAGTTGACAGACAAATTACATCCTATGCAACATTTGCTCAAGCAGGGGGTTAAATTCAAATGGATCGAGAACTGCCAGTGTGCATTTGACAATCTAAAAGAAGAGCTGCTACATTTTTCAATGATTTTTCCACCACAAAGGGATTAGCCTTTCTACATCTACCTGGTGAGTTCAGATGTATCTATAGCTGCATTGTTGTATCAAAAGAGGGATGACGGGTTAGAAATCCCTATCTATTATCTAAGTCATGCTCTATTCACATACGAAATAAGTTATAATGAAGTAGAGCATAATTTTTTAGCATTGGTTTTTGCACTCAAAAAATGTAGACACTATATTTTTCGTATGCAAGTTAACATAATTTGCAAGAATAACATTTTACGCGCAATCACGAACAATTTATATGAGAGCAGTAGGATAGCCTGCTGGAAAGCCATCATAGCAAAATTTGACTTGCACTAGCTGGTAACATCACCTGTTAACAATCAGGCCACGATAGAGCCTGAGTTTCCTAATGAACATGTACATAGTTTAAGCCCTGTATCAACAGGACTCGAAGCGAAGTTATACTTTTTTGGAGCTTTGACTACTAAGGGCAGAAGTGCCGCCACCATCATTACACTTTCCCCTAAGGATGTTCGCCCATTGGCTTATTATCTGGTATTTCCTTGTATGAACAATGTGGCAGAATATGAAGGACTCCTCAGGGGATTATTGGCAACCAAAGAACTAAACATCCAACACCTAGCAATCTGAGGTGATTCGATGCTCATTGTCAATCAAATCATAGAAGTCTATGACTGCAAAGCTGTGCATTTATAGACCTACTAGGATATGGCTAAATATCTTTTGAAACAATTCACAACGACTAACATCCAACACATGCCGCGTAATAAGAACATTGTAGCTGATGTACTAGCTACATTAGCTCTAAACAGGGTACCACATTTGTTTGCCACCTGGCCTGCTTTAATGTTGGAATGTACAGATCTTGTCATCCAAGTAGTGAAAATCTCTTTTCTAACTAGGGAAGGGATGCCAAAATGGTACAATAACATTAAAATCTACCTTCTACATGGCGAACCACGACACGAGTTAACGCCTGCACAAAAAGACGCAATCTGCTAGCGTGCCAGGTAATACGTAAACATCGGAGATAGTACTCTATGTAGATGCTCTTTTGATGGAATATCATTAACCTACATTAATAGTAACCAAGCACAAAGGATAGTTAGTAAAGTCCATGAGGGCCTATGTGGAGGACACATAGCCCCGTGAGCCATGGCCGCTAAAATTAGATGCTTAGGGTATTACTAGTCGTACATGGAATGAGATTTCCTTACCAAAGTTAAGATATGTGACACATGCCAGTGTTATGTAAATCTAATACATGTGTCACCCACTAAGTTACATACCACAAAGATCACTTAGCCATTCCAACGATGGGGACTAGACATCATAGGCCTCATCACGCTTAAGTCTTCCACAGGACATAGCTTCATAGTTACTACCACCGAGTACTTCACGAAGTGGGTCAAGGCTATTCTCCTATGAAAGACTACATCTCAACAGGTCTGCCATTTTATCTTGGATAACATAGTAATAAGGTTTGGGCTTCCCATGACTATTGTGACCAACAATGGACCACAATTTAGTAGCACTGAAACAAAATCATTTTTCAATAACCTTGATATTAAACAATCTTTTTCCTCACCTTATTACCTGCAAGAAAATGGTCAAGTAGAGGCAAAAAACAAGATGGTCATCAATTTACTAAAGAAAATGCTCAGCAGCAACAAGAAATGATGGCATAAAAAAATCCTCTATGTGCTATGGGCCTATCATACGACATGCAAAACATCTACCAGTAGGACATCCTACAGCCTAGAAGCAGTGCTGCCTCTTGAACTATAGGTTCCCTCACTGTGAATGAAACTCTTCACGGTTATAAATGAGACTCAACACAGCAATTCCAGGATAGTGGATCTAGACTCAATGGAGGAGAAATACATCCAGACACTTGAAAACATCGAAAAATATTAGGACAGGTAGAAGTAGAAGCATCATCGCAACCTACATCAATGACCGATTAAGAAAGGAGACTTATTTCTTAAGGCAGTTTATCAACTAGTGAAAAAATTCTTTGCAAGCTAGGAAGGCCCCTTCCTGGTCGTCGATGCATACGGCAATGGAGCATTCAGGCTAGCGGACATTGATGGCAACGAACTTCCAAATCCAGTGAATCACATGTACCTGAAGTAGTACCACAGCTCGGCTCAAACACAAAGTAATAAACATCCGCTACAATGTAAAACTAGCATTGTAACAAATTTTTGCTATGACATAAAACTAGTGGTGTTGTACTCATCCACTACGACATAAAACTGGCATTTCCTGCATGCGTCTACCATGATGCTAAACTGGAAAAATTTTCGACCGTTCGGCACGACGTGAAACTGGCAAGGTAAGCATCCATTTGCTAAGATGTTAAACTAGCATATACTTGTCCCTAGGTCATGACACAAAACTGACACCCATAGTACAATATGCTGGGACCATAAACTAGCTCTTCCACCATCCGCTACGACGTAAAACTAGCACGCTCCAGTCTACCCAAATTTTAAATCGGGACCATGGTCTGATGGGACTTAAAACCAGCAACAGCGGTCTACCAGGAATTAAAACTAGAATTTTCCAATAGATCCATGAAGTAAGAAACCTTGATCATTCTTGTGCAACATCCCTATTAGACAGAATAGGTAGGATATTGGAATAGACACAACATTGCTACCCTCTTGGTATCCTACTGATTCCTTGAATATGCCGAAAGGCATACTACTGACCCCTCGGAGATGCTGCTATGATGGCCACTCTATAGTTGTAGCTCCAAGGGTCAGCATCGCCACTTGGAGCCCCAAGGAAGCTATGATCATCCATAACCTTGGTCACCTCCAGCCATCATCGCCATTGGACTCTAGCTTAGTAGATTCATCTAACTAGCTCCTTAACTAACGAGATGGATAAGATGAATCTGGCTATTGACAGTGAATTCCTGAGCCATGGTGTCAACAAAGGGACCAGTGCCTCTTGCTATGGTTCCTTCTCCATGGCCTGCACTCTCCTTTTCTCTTTAGACGGCACTTGTTTCAATAGCCTCCCTAATGATTAGGATGATTTCTTTTGTTCTCTCTTCTTTGTTACATTTTGTAGGTTACTTGCTATGATAGCGTTACTCAAAAATGCATTCACTAGGAGGGCGAGGTGTCACAACATTCTGATGTGGCCGCATGAACTAGCTTGACTACTTGGGAGTGTGGACCCTACCCTTTCCCCCACTAGGCACCTTATCTTACTTTCTCCTTTCATTATCTTTACAACTGCACTTACCTTCTCCTCCTATTTGTACAGAATCTGAGCATATCAACATTTTTTTTGCACCTGATAACCATCACATCCATAGATTGGTGTAATGCAATTCGCCTCATGGAAAGAATTTTTATTCCCCAAAAAAAAGCGAGTGGGCAAAGCTAGGCAAAATGGATGAAACACAACTCATCTAGGCCATACGAGCATAATCCAACTCATCCAGGAAAGCCCTGCATATACAGTATAGAACCTCTTGGGAAAACACCCACAAGAAGATGTCTAATAACATGTTTGGAAAGTATCCTACTCATGCTTGAGTCTTCCCTGAACCTCCCTTCCTCACAATTGTAAAATCCCTCTTCTGCTCCTTACGCTCCCAACCTTCATAGTTCTAGGTTTGATAGAGCGACATCCAAGCAGCAGCCAATGGACAATGTTGGTATCTTTACCTCTATGGTGTTTTGTATTCTTTTTCAACATCTCTCGAGCAAGCCCTCCAAACATCAACAAAGAGGAGCCATTGAAACACCTTGAAATTTCAAGACCTTGATGATTCAGCAAAGTCTTGAGGCTTAGGCAACGATTTTCAACAAGTGGCACATCTCAGCAAGTTTTCTTTTTTTGGCTAAGGGCTTGCTACGCTACACTATGCAATGCAGTGTAATAGAATCCAGATATATGAATAGAATAAGGGATTCATAGTGGCAACAGTTCAGCTTTGCAAATTAGCCATGTTCAAAAATCTTAACCTTTTCCGTACTACATCATGTTACGCTATGTAGCATAATGCAGTGTAAAGAAACTAGTGTAGTGGACTTATCCGCATCAACGAAGATAACGGAATTTAGTTAGTATTAGTCACTACGCCATGACATGCTTCCTAGCATATCATAGCATAGTCACGAGACAGTTTGTTCAGTGCAAAAGATAAGGCCAAATGAACTATTTTCTTGAAGGATGGTTACGCTATACTACGCTTCATAGCGTAATGTAGCGTAACACCACAAGCTTCAACTACAGCGCATCAAGTCAATGGCATTTTTTGGGCCCAAGACACGCGTCATCTAAACCATGTTTTTCTCCTAACCCTAATCTTATAAATGCTCCAGTTGACAATGATCAAAGGGTTGGCAATGGTTGGCAATTTTTAACATTATTGGTAAGAAATTGGTGAGACGATGAGAGAGTTGGCAATAGAAGAGCATCGACAGTGACAGAGAGAAGCTTTTGGGTCAAATATTTAAAGTTAGCAAACATCTTGCTTCAAGCCTAACTCCCTTATGCCTAAATTGGCTAGTGAACAAGGTAGATTGACCTTTTCTTGTTTCATCTTTGAATAGCTTCTTGTTCTTGGCATGCACTTCGTCTAAACTGAAGTCCGCTTGCAACCATTGTATTCAACATATTTGTCTATAAGTTCAATCCTAGATTTTGGGATCACACATTCTCCAAAATTTGAGTTGTTGCATTTTATTTACATTGATTTTACAATCATTTTGCATTTTTTACATTGTTATCACTACCTTCAAGATTCGATGATGGAGCAGATCTCATTTTCTCATCAACCAATATTATACCCTCACATTGAAATTTTCATCTCATGATCCGATCATTGCAAAATTTATTGATTAAGTAAGTCCTTGTTTGATAAACAAAACTGTTGAGGGCACCTCAGATTCGTTTTCTCCAGCACAGACCTTGCACGGATACGAGGTTGAAACTATGTACACGAAAATCCACTTGGTGTTTCTAGCAACCGACATTTTTTATCGTTACACCCACTACTGGTTCTAACAACCACACAAAGAGAAGACCTTTCTTCAAAACCAACAACCCAAACAAGCTCTCACAACCACAAGAGGTTGAGCCTCCGAACATTTCTCCGTCAAATAAGGCTTCAGAGCTCCCTTCAAACCAAAACAGAAAACTCAACGTATACTATTATGTTAACACATACTATCACTGATTGGATCAAAGAGGGCCACCTTCCCAGGAAATTATCTGATCCTAGAAGTCCTTTAATCTATCTCCAAGTCGCTAGGAATGAACCATGTAAAGCTCTTCTGAACTTAGGTTCTGGAGTCAACTTAATATCACAAGAGATGTATAAAGCCTAGAATCTGCCTCCACTAAAGAAGAGTAATATTCACTTAGATCTGGATGACTAGTCCATCACTGTTCCCTTGGGACTAGTGGAGGACATTGTTACCACTGTGTGTGGGTGGTCATACCTAGCTAATTTCCTAGTCAACAATGATAAACGGGACTTCCCATTAATAATGCAAAGGGCATGGCTAAGTACCGTGAATGCGTGCCTAAGAATCCGCAATCTTTCCTTGGAAATATCTAAGGAAAACACTTGTGGAAAGATCGAGAAGAAGAAAGTTCCATGCATCACGTACAGTGATACAGGGTGTGATTGCGTACAGGAATGTTTAGCATTTCCTGCATGCAATCGGTGTGCACCAGAGGTTAACATACAAAGGTGCTTGTATGTAGCAACCACACAACAAGAAAACACCTAGTGGTTGACAACTAATCAAGAGAGAAACTCATGAATATGCATGGAACTAACTAGGGGACCAACTTGTGGCCACATTGAAAGCATAGATACACTTGAGCGAGAGTGTTGCCAACTTCCAACCCTTAACCTGAAAACATCGGTAGATGGAAGTTGGACTCTTCTAAAAAATTCAAACAAGTGCTCCGATAAGAGATTACTAGTCCATGTGCAATAGACCAACACTTATGTTGAATCTAGAATGGTCAATGCACATCATACCTCAAAGACGAGAAGACCCTACTCATCATTTTGGATCTCCCCCTTTCAATTCATTCATGGGGGAGATGGCCACCTATGCTAACCATTTGTGGCCCTCAGTTTCTTTTTATGTTTTTGTTTTGTGCATTTTTGTTTTACAAATTTCTTTAACATTTCTTGTTTTTGTTTTGCAACATCGTTCATACTTCTTTGTTTATTTATGTGTTTATTTATTTTTTTTTGTTAAGGTTTGTTACTTAATAAGTGCTACGAAGATAGTATGAACTGTATTCCATTGATTACTAATGTTTGGTTTTTACCTTTGAGTTATGATGTTGATACTAAGGTATGGTTTCTTTTTATATAATAGGCAATGAGTCCATTTCATCTATACATCCATGAATTTCTATGATCTCTCTTGGCTTGGAACTGTACAATCCCTTTCTCAAAAATAAGAACTATCAATGAATCGGTGACTGGGCATTTCTCAAACTAAGGAAGGACTCAAGGATTGAAAAGGATGTGACTTCAAGGGAAATTGAAGAATTTGTGTTAGCCATTATCTTAGGTGCTTTTATGTTTTCTTCTTGAGTCTTCCGTACCATTTCGATGTGGCTCCATTATCGGGAAGCTAAGCTAATAAAAATAATAAGTCTTTTCATGGTTTGGTTCTCATCCCAAAAAAAAAGTGAGGATTCAAAGCACATCCCTTAGATGGAATAATCATCTGGGCTACAAGAACTAGTTATGGAACTAAATAAACATGTTCCCTCTAACTAAGGTCCTTCTTGTTTCCTACTTTCTCCTTTTTCATTTCGTCAGAATGGTGGTGACTCTTTGGCGGAAGCATTCTTGTTATTTTAGGTGGATGGATTGGCCAAATGTATTAATGCAAAGTCACTGGTTGTGGTTGGTTTGAGGCTAAATTTGGAATGAGATCTACTAAGTCATATTAACCATTAACAAACAAGGGGCTGTACACCACCTTATTCTTGAGACTTCATTCCATTCTCTTCTTTCCATCCTTCTTTCTCCATTTTTCACCTCATTGTCAGTTGTATCAGTAGTTCATATCTTGGTTGATGAATTTTTTTCTTTTTGGTAAATTATTGTGGTTAAGACTTTAACTCTTTCTTCTAAATGACATTTCTTTCCCTTAAACATTTCCACAATCACCATTTATTTTGTTCATCTCCATCTTTAACATCCATTTTATCAGTGTTTCCATTGTTTCTTTCTCTCCATATTTCTTATTCCTTACCTTTTTCCATTCTCTTGCTACCATAGGTTTGCTCTCAGTCATGGGGGTTCTAGTCCAATTTTTTCGATTTTCTCCTAACCCCTACACCTTTGGTAGTCACCAATATTATATATCTAGATCTACATTCGCCATATCACAACTCAGCCAATGGACCTTACACTGAGGCAAGGTATTAACTACATTGTGATTTATTTACCCTTGCTAATATAAGACTGTGTTATGTGTGTATATGGAAATCATACAACAATGGATTGGATCTGGAGGGAACACTTGGAATGGACTGGTGCTGAAGTGGTTATGCAAGGAACAAGATTGATGACGTGCTTATGGATGGACAAAAAAAAGTGGAATCTTAGCATCGGTAGCAATAGAATTGTTCTTTTCTCTCTCTTTTCTCTCTTCTCTCTCATCTTCCAAATAAGGCTGGATGTCAAATGTGTATAGTGTTCACTCTTGTTGTCATGAACACTAATTTTGTCATGTTTTGTAATGATGATCCATTCACATGTCACCCTATCTATCATTAGTTTCATTCAAGTTAATAATCCCATACCTTTCCAATATTTTGTAAAAAACTTGAGGATGAGTTTTCATTTAGTCATGGGGATATGATGAGCCGTGATATCGCGTACACAATATTGCAGTCACGATATCGCATCGGCCCCTACAATATTGTGTACACGATATCACAGCCCATCGCCAGTTCTATAAATAAGAGGCAGCTTTCCCTTATTCAATCATCTAGATTTAGACCCTTAGCCAAACTATAGTAGTTTTACGATTCCAGAGTTAGAATAATTTCCATGTACTTGTAGTAGGAGTCTTAAAGTGAATGGATATTTATTCGAGCAAATTGTACCTAAGCACACATTTATGTACAGAAATAAAGATGAACTTTCTAATAAACATTGTAGCATGTGGACTAAGCTAAATAGGAATTAATTAATGTTAAATGTTTAAATTCTTTCCTAGATAATTAATCTCTCTTAACCCTTGACTCTCCTAGTTAAGTGCACTCAGTACAACCGCTTCGAGCATGTGTGTAACGCTTGGTAACCCAGAAACAAGTAGCGTTTGGTAATCCTAGTAGTGTTGCATTGGTTCAGGGTGTGTATGGTAAGTGGGAATGGATACTGATGCTAGGATACTTAGAACTTAGTTAGTGAATCATTAATGAAAGTTAGTCACTTAGTCTCTTCACCATTCCCTATTAGCATAGGTGAAAAAAGATAAAAGTTGTAAAAATCACATACCTCAAACTTACTTAACCATACAACCATGACAATACAAGTAAGTTTGGGAGGACAATGATTGATTAATCTTTAGTGTTCCATTAGGGTGCATAAGCACTTAGTCCTTGGAGTTCAATCGGATCGCACATGCGACGCTCGTATTCGTATGGTTGAGTGTAGGGGTACCTTGCCACTCATCAAAACGACACTATTCCAACCTTTCAAAGAAAAAGCATTATGACCTATTAGAGTTACTTAGCAAATTTAGACAAAACATCTAGTCGAAGGTGATATTAGCCTCTGTTAAAAGCTTGAAGGTTTTTATCAAAATTAGCCTAAGTAATTTCATCACAACCTTGCATAAAATTTCATTATGACCAATTGCAATTTCTTTTACAAATTTAGAGAAAACTTCCTAAGTTAGAGGTGAAATTAGCTTCTATACAAAGCTCTTAGGTGTTTTCTTAAATTAGCTTAAGAAATTCCATAAAAACATTAATATCATAACCAAAAGCATTATGACCAAAACTATATCTTATTCTAAATTATACATAAATTTTTTAAAAAAACATCTAAATTATTCATAAATTTGGAAAAAAAACCAAACATAAGTTTATAAAAAGAATCTAAATTATGCAAGGCATGCATAAATTTAGAAAAGACATCTAAATTATGTAGAAATTTTGATAAAGCATGATAAACTTAGAAAACGCCATGAAGCCAATGCCATGATCTACACAACCTTAGAAAAAACTCATAAAAAATTCATTTTAAATCCAATTGGAGTCATTTCACATCTATTAGAAAGCTGAAGAAAAATCCTATATAGCCATAACAAGAAAATAGCGAAAACTGTGGTTTTTTTCCTATGAAAATTTCACAAATCTACATGACAGTACAAAAGTGGTAAAAATAGCCTAACTGCGCAATGTTAGGAAATAGTCATAACTCCCCTATTTCAAGGACAACTTAAACAAGACAACCACCATCAAGAATATTAAAAAAGTGGCTACAAATCCATATTCTTTGATTTCACAAATATGTAGCTATTTTACCAACAAAAATACACAACTTTGCTTGCTTTTTCAAAGTAAAACTTCAAAAATCCCAAAGCCCAAAATTCATATAGGCATTAAAATGGTAAAAATCACCAAAACCATTACAACTCATTTAAATTCACATCAAAATAATGGGGTATGATTTCCTAAGGCCTATATTTAAAAGAAAATACAACATTACCCCAATATTTTAGGAAAAGAGCATGAAACAGCAAGCCCTATTTTCAAAACCAAATTTGCAAAAGCTAAAGTGACAAAACAACCATAGATCTACATGGAAGCAACCAAAAAAGGAGGTGTTATTTTCTTAGAATTATAAGTTAATATCCCCATTAGAGTAGATATGAGAAAACAACCCTAACACTTGGAAAGTAAAAATAAGAAAAGTCACAAAAACCAATGGTAGAAATAGGTAGAATAGCCTACCTTGGAGTAATGAAAAATGGGGCTTGGATGGAGATAGTCCTTGGAACCTCTAATAACTCCCTTGAATGCTTCTCCATACTATATATTTTGGGGTTATTTCTCTTTCCCCCTCTCTATTTTGATGCCATGGTAGGCTCAACATTGTGAAAGAGGATAATTGGAAGAAGATGAGAGTTCTGCGTTGGCTGTAGGGGAGATGTAAAGCTTCCATGTTGAAGATTAGTTGTGGTTGCCAAAAAATATCTACCAAATATCTCCATGAATGCATTATTGCTAAAAGATAACAATTGTGATCAATATTTGTAAATTTTGACATATAAAACCAACCTAAACCTAAACAAAACCCTAGCTGGTAATTTAGTGCACCATGACTACAAGTGCACTCAAGGAAAAAAGGGGAAAGATTACTTCATGTTGGTTTTATGGGGGAAGGAAGAAACCATTGCACTTTTCAAAATTCTAAATTTTTGGATGGTGGCTCCACCTTGCACAGCTCGTTTTAACCAAACTTACCAATTTCATCACTTAAGACATTATGACAACCTTACCCCCCACCCCCGTAGGTGCATTCACACTAGGAATACCATGTCCAACTTAGAAGTATGTTGTTTATCATTTTTAAAATTTGTTAGCATTTCAATATATTTCTATTTTAAGTAACTCAAACTTACCTTTCTAAACCTCAGGTTTCCAAATTTGGGAAAAACATGAGAAAGGGTAGGTGCCATGGATTTTCATGATAGTATGAAATAATGCCTAGCATGGAAGAAGGGGGGTGACAATCACTCCTACCTCCCAACATGAATTTGGCATACGTTTTATCCTAAAGTGGCCCCCACATGGCCTAGAACCCCTCCAAGTATCTTTGGCAGCCTTGGAACCTCACCAAACCTAGTTGAAACTAGCTAAAACTACTTGAAACATAGGATTTTGTGTTTTCCATGGTGCAAGAGACTTCTTCCATGCTCCAAATTTTACCCTCAGCATGGAAAGAAGGGGGAAGCCAAAAATAACTTAAATTGATGACCTAATGACCATTTCTTTATTCCTAGTAATCCCTAGACCTTGTCGAAACCTTCTAGAGCTTCTGAAAGCCACAAAATGGGTCAAAAATGGTACAACTCTATCATCCCCCTCTCAATCATGTTGTGGACACCATTCTCAACATGGAAGAAAAGGAGGAAGTTGCATTAGGCACTTAGAATCCTCCAAACTATCAAATCTTGACACCCAACATTGACCATCGACATCGACAACCTTAGAGGTCAACATGCATGGTTGATCAACTATAGATCTAGCCTAGATCTAATTTTCTTGATTTAAGGTACCTATTTAATGCTAAGCCTTCCACCCCCATGATAAAAAAGGGGCATATCCTAAAACCTTCCTCACAATCCCCAAAACAACCAAATCTTAACTCTAGGCACTAATGATCAATGTTGACAATCCTAGGAGCACTCATGCATGGCCAAATCAATTAAAAATGATTAAAAAAAGCTTTTCCCAAAATCTTCCACATTTATCATGAAATACCTAGTGTGAAAAATGGTGAAATTAAAAAAAATAGCTTGTTACCCTTGAAATAATCAAATTTTAGAGTCAAATGATAGTAGGCAACACCGATGACCTTAGGGGCCTACATGCATAATCAAAAGTTGTCAAAAGTGATCAAATTTTTTTCCCTATTTTTACATACTAAGAATGGAATTTCTAGAGTGGAAAACTAGGGGGAAGTCCAAAAAATACTTCATCAATCTTGAAATAAGAAAAACTTGAAATTAAGTAGCAACCATCATCATCGGAAATCTAGGAAGCCTACATGCATCTCCATGAGTTGCCAAAAGTTATCAGAAATCTCTTCCCTTAATTTTCAAAACTAAGAATTGAAATCCTAGTGTGGGAAAAGAGGGGGAAGTCCAAAAATTACCTTATGACCTTTGATGATTACCAAAATTTGACATCAGATGCTAGTAGTCCATGACGACAACATAAGAAGCTCATATAAATAGTCGAAAATGATCAAAAATATTTCTTTGTATTTTTCCACACTGAGCATGAAAGCCCTATCATGGAAAAAATGGGGAGTTTAAAACATTTCTTGTCAACCCTGAAATAATAAAATTTTAACATCAAGCAACAATGATCATCGCTAGCAACCCTAGAAACTTGCATGCATGGTTGAAATCAGTCAAAAATCATAAAAAATATTTTCCTCCATTTTTACACAATGATAATTTAAACCCCAACATAGGAAATTGGGGGAAATCCCAAAATCCACTCATCAATCTTCAAGATGGTCAAATTTTGACACTAGGCATTAACCATCATCGCCAATGACCTTAGGAGACCACATGCATGATCGAAAGTGATAATAAAGCATCAAAAAGTGTTCTCTCCTTTTCTCCAAATTAATCATGGAAGCTCCAATGTTGTAAAATGGGGGGAATCCCAAAAACTACTTAAAAACCCTCTAAAATGACCATTTTGGCTCTAGACCCCTGTTCTTGACCCCAATAGCCTTAAAGGTTGACATGTAAATTTGATTGAGGTTATAAAAGGTCAAAAATCCATTCCCACTTCTTTTTCATGTTTATCTCTCCATCCCTAGCATGGAAATAAGGGAGGAAGCTAAAAAAGCACTTCAGAATGGCTAAAATTGCCAAAAATTGAGACCAAACCTTAGTCCTCAACCCCATTATCCCTAAAGGCTAACATGCAAAGTTGATTGAGATCAAAAAGGGTTAAAAATTTACTCCTTCTTGTTTTCCACACTAATATTTCTATCCCTATTATGGAAGAAAGGGGGAAATCCAAGAAAACACTTAGGAATGCCCAAAATTACGAAACCTTAAGAGCAAACCTTAGTCCTAGACCCTACTAGCCATGAAGGTTGACATGCAAAGTCAATTAAGGTAAAAATTAGTTAAAAATTCAGTTTCCTTTATTTTATCTATTATCCCCAGTGTGTAAGAAATGGAAAAAGTGAAAAAAATAGTTAGCAATGCCCAAAAATGTCAAATTTTGACATGGATCCATAGCCCTTAACCTTGATAATCCTAAGAGGTAACATGCACAAATGATTGTGACTCAAATTGGCCTAGGTCTAGGATTCTTACTTCTTCCATGCTAGAGTAACCTCCCTAGTGTGGAAACAAGGGAGAAAGTTGCTTTTCCAATTTTGAAGGTAAGATGACACTCCCAAAAACCAAAGATCTTTGCCAAAGAATTCCAAGATGTCACAACATCAAGATTTTACATGTTTGACTTTGTCCCAACCTCCAAAGCTCATTCACAGCATTCTTCCAAACTAGAGTAACTCTCCTATCATGGAAAAAATGGGAAGACCATAAAATACCCTTAAACAACCTTCAAACATGCCCAAAGTTAGCCAAAAACATGTAGAATTGAAGCTTGCAACCCTAGGGGCTTAGAAACTTTGCCAAAGTGCCCCAAACCACCCTGAATTTATCAAACAAATGTTCCTTTATTTTTCCATGCTAAGGATACCTTACCCAACGTGGAATTCATTTCAACACTTATTGAAAATCAAAATGATTAACCTATGGCCTAGATACTTATATTGCTTTATGGAAATGATTGACATTATATGGCCTCTACATAGCCCCATATGTTCGTTATTTGTCTTATTACATCTCTATTTGTCTTTTTTTGGTCTTTAAAGAGGTATCAAATAGTGGGGTTTGACCTTCCTTGACCACCATTTGAAAACATATGACCATGACCTGCTAAGGCCTTAAACTAGCATCATGGCCCACTAAGGCCTTAAACTAGCATCATAGTTTACCAAGACTATAAACTAGCGTCATAGCCTACTAAGCCCTTAAAATAGAAATATTGTGACCTCTATTGGTCATTTTTGGCCTTAATCCTTATATTTTCCCTTATTTAACCCTTATGGATCCTTTGTTTGCGTCTATTGCACCTTTTCATCTCATTAATCGCCTTGATTTCCTTAGATTTGCACATGTTTTGTGGCATTTTTAATAGTATTTATTTACTTTTACATAGGTGTCATTTGATATGATTTTGGTTGATGTGCAGGATCAAAGTATGAGTTCTTGGGAGCAAATCAGTTTGCCTTTGTGTCTACATGGATCTTATGGTTATATTAAATAATGTATCAACTATGATTGCCTAGATTTTGAGCCTACGAGTCTTGTAGATCACATAGCCATAATAGGGAAACCCCTAGAATGGCCTGAAAACCTAGAAAAAACCCTTAACTTAGAAACAAGAGACATATTTGAAGATCCTTTAGTTCAGGTTCCTCTCACAACACAAAATGGTGAGGAAAGAACCCTTAAATTAAGTTCCTCACTAGAGCCTCAATGTACCCAAGATATTACTAAAGTTTTACAAAGCAACATTATGGCATTTGTATGGTCATATGAAGATTTTTTGGGCTTGGACCCATGTCTAGTCTAGCACAACATCATATTGGATCCTAGCATTAGACCAATTAAGGAAAAAGTGTACAAGATTAGAGCTAATTTGGCCTTGGTAGTTCATGATGAAATCTCAAAACTCTACCAAGTAGGTTTCATTAGGGTTTTCGATTATGAAGAATGGGTACCAACATAGTGGTAGTCCCTAAGAAAAATGGGAGTATCCATATTTTCATTGATTTTCAACACCTAAATAAAGCCACCATCAAGGATGACTTTTCTTTATCTAGTATTGGTCAAAATATCAATACTATAGCAAAACATGTCTTATTGTCCTTTAGGGATGGATTTTTAGGATATAACCAAATTAGGATCAAGCCAAAGCACTAACTTAGCACAACCTTTATGACCCCATGGAGTACTATTTGTTATACTATGATGCCCTTTGACCTTATTAATGTTAGAGCAACATACCAAAGAACCATGACCTATATCTTTAGTGATTACTTATTAGGTTTGCTTAAATATTATGTAGATGACATAGTCGTGAAGTCTAAAACAGCCAATGGCCATGCTAATGAACTAGATCTTGTGCTTAAAAGATGCCTTAAATATGAACGTAGGCTCAATCCTAAGAAGTATTTCTTTGGTGTCAAGACCAGAAATATGCTTGGCTTTGTAGTCTTTGAGGTAGGAATACATGTAGATTATGATAAGTTTAAGGCCATATCCAAATTAGTAGAACCTACCAATCTTAAAGAGCTTCAGTGATTACAAGGTAAACTATAGTTTATTCATAGGTTTATTTCTAGGCTTATGGATGAGTTATAACCCATGCATCACTTACTTAAGAAAGGAGTTCACTATGAGTGGATGGCTTATTACCAAGAAGCCTTTGAGAACCTTAAGCAAGAATTAACACTTATACTTATAGTCTATCCTCCACAAGAGAGTAAACTATTTTGCATTTATTCTACCATTTTTGATAAATACATTACCTCTCTACTTTGTCAAAAATGTGATGATGGTGCAAAAATGCCTATATACTACCTTATCCATGTGTTAGTAACCCACAAGACTTGATGCACTAAAGTGGAGAAGCATTTCCTAGCACTAGTATTCTCTTTGAAGAAATGGAGAAACTACCTCTTTAGAAGCCAAGTTAATGAGATTTCAAGATAATATACTCAGAACCATAATAACTAACATATACAAAAGTAGTTATATAGCTTGATGGAAAGTCATAACCACAGAGTTTGACTTGCATTATGTCTCTAAATCCTTAACAAAAGTTCAAGCTATAGTTGTACAACACATTGTTTCACCAATTGATGAGCGAGCATCCATAGATCTTGATTTCCCTAATGAACACATTAAAATAGTCAACCAAGTTCCTAAGTATTATAATGCAATCATGAACTTCGATGCAGATTCAACTACCAATGGGATTAGTGTTGTTTCTATCATAAGAATCCCATCTTGTGAAATCCAATCCTTTTCCTATCGTTTTTGGTTCTCATGTACCAACAACATAGTAGAATATGAGGGTTTGATTAGAGGGATGATGGTAGCTCATGACCTAGGAATTATATGACTAACCATCAAAGGCAATTCACAACTCATGGTTAACTAAGTAATTGATGTCTAAGCTAAGCACTTGCAATCTTACTATGACCTAGAAAAGCAATTATTATAATAATTTACAGATGTTAATATCCAACACATACCTCAAAATGAAAATGCCATAGCTGATGCAATTACAACATTAGCCCTTAATATGATGCTAGATATGTTTAATAAGTTTTCCACCTTCTCTATGGACTCTGCTACGTCCATCGCACAGAACATTGAGGATACCTTTGTGGCTATAGTTCATGCTACTCCTTCCAAGTAGTGGTATTACAATATCAAATTTTACCTTATGCATGGTGAATTCTCATAGGTCTTGACTACTTCTTTGAAGGATGTCATACATAAGTAATCAAAGTTGTATGTCATTATAGGTGATAACACATTATGTTGATGGTCCTATGATGGCATACTCCTAAAGTGATTTGGCAAAACTAAAGCCAAAATAGTCCTAGAGGAGGTTCATGAGGGTGTTTGTGATGGACATATAGGACCTAGAGCCATTTCTGCTAAGATTAGATGGTAAGGCTACTATTGGCCCCATATGAAAAATGATTGCTTGCAAAAGGTTAATTGATGTGACATATGCCAATGATATAGCAACTTTATACATGTATCACCAATTGAGTTGCATATGACCTAGATAAAATAGTCATTTCAATGATTGAGGTTGGATATCATTGGACCCATAATGCCAAAATCTACTATAGGACATAGCTTTATCATCATCGCAACTGAATACTTTACAAAGTGGGTTAAAGATATTTCCCTAAGAAAGATCGCATCTAAACAAGTTTATCCTAGACAATATTGTAGCATGTTTTGGCATACCCATGACCATAGTTATAGAGAATGGACCTCAATTTAGTACCCATGAAACCAAGTATTTTTATCACAACCTAGGCATTAAGCATTATTTCTTGTTACCTTATTACCTTCAAGCCAATGGACAAGTAGAAGTAAGCGACAAGGCCATCATCAACTTTCTCAAGAAGATGCTTAATAATAGCAACCAAAAGTGGTATGAGTGGCTTATCCATGCACTATGGAAATATAGAAAAACCTATCCCATGGCAATCATCATGATCCCTTATGACCTTATTTATGATTTTGAAGCTATTTTACCTCTTGAATTACAAGTATCATCACTCCAAGCAACCTTGACAAACTTCATCAACGACAAGCAAAGCAAGGAGTTTTGGATAGCAACATTGAATTTAGTGGAAGTGTGATGTATGCAAGCACTTTCTCAAATTGAGAAATATCAAGAGAGGTAGCAATGAAAACATCACCATAACCTAACCATGCACAAGATCAAGGAGGGGGACCTCATCCTCAAGGCCATTTGTGAACATGTGGACAAATTCCTAGCCAATTGGGAAGGGCCTTTTATTATCACCAAAGGTTATGGAAATAGAGGATTCAAAATAGTCAACATGGATGGGAATGAGCTAGGAAATCAAATAAATCATTCCTTTCTAAATCAATACTACATGTAGTAGACCGATCATCAACAAGTGAGCCTACTTTCAATGGTCCACTACAACCTTAAACTGCAACACAACCCACCAAGGAATTAAACCAGTACCATTGCCTACCACAATCTTTAACTAGCAACATTGGTAACCTAGATAGCCTAATTCACATGTGGAATCTATGCATTATAAAATTATAATATGTAGTGGTGTTTTGTATTCTTTGTCAGTGCCTCTCAGGTCAATCCTCTAAACACCAACAAATAAGGATCACTGAAACACCACAAAATTTTGCATGTTATAACCAATCTTCATAGTGTAGCTTTCACCCCATGGAATCTAAGGTAAAATTCCATTGTAAATGTGAAATCTATACTCCACAAGGGGAAATTTCACATAATTTATACTTTTCGGGTAAAATTTCATTGTAAATGTGAAAATTGTAATCCATAAGTGAAAAAAGTTACCTAGTGTCTCTATTTGGGCTTGGGGGATCAAAATGCCTTTTGGAATGTCAAAAGAGAAAATTTAATTGGTTTTATGAGGGGTAGACATTTTTATATGATGAAAACACATGTAGGAGGATGGATATTAGCTACCTTAGCCTAGAAGGATGGGGAATTTGAAAACATTCCTTCCTTGAATGTGGAGACCAAGTGAACCTTCTAGAAAGTTTTCACCAAACTTAGAAACTTTTCTGCTAGCTTGGAAACTTTCCTTCCCAACATGGAAAATTCAAACCCCCAAGGTGGAAGCCCCAAGAAGAAAAATTCATCAAGTTGTGCACTTTAACATTAACTAGCCACTTCCACAGGCATGGTGGAGAGCTCAGCATGGAAAATTTATCTCTGACATGGAAGGAGTACCTATGTTACTATTTTTAGTAAATATAATGGCCATGCAAAAAAACACTTATTATTTTTAGTAACCCCCCAAATTTGGGCATCCATTTCACCTAAATTTGGCAACCAATTTGTAGCAAAATTACATCAAATTTGTAGCCATTTTGTAGCCCAATTATAGCCAATTTCCAGCCACATTCATAGCCCAAAAAACCTATAGAAGCCAAGATCCAACACCATTTATAGGTTCCAAAATTTTTAATAACATTAAACAATTTTAAGAAAAAGAGAGAGCAATAGCAGAAATTTGCACACAATTCCATACTTAGGGAATTTTTAGGTACTCAAGAGCTCTTGCAAGTCCCCATACTATAATCTCTTGAACCCTAGTGTGGAAGCACTAAGGCCTTGAGATTTGGTGGATTTTGGTGTTAACACTACACTTCTAGGATATAAAACCTAGTGTGGAGCAACTTAGCATCCAAATAATCCCCCTTTCTCATCCCCCAGTAGCAACAAAATTGTAGATCCAAGGTTGCAGTAGTGAAGGGAGGTCCTATAGCATCAAGAATGGCTTGGCACCTAGATCACGAAGCAAATCAACTTGGCTTCAATAAGCTTTGAACTCTTGCATAAGTGGACCTCCTTTTTGCTCATCAAGTCATAATTTATAGCCATTTCTCTAACTTATTGTTTATTCTTTTCATAATAAAGTTTTTAGTTTTTAGTTTTGTGTTCAAAAATAAATTTATTATTTGTGCATTATTCGAATATATTTATATTTCCCCATTTTGCATCTATCCCAAGTCCTTGGTTGAACTGTTAGACCAACTAGGGTGTCCAAAATCCCATTTTTATTATGAAGGCCCTAGGGGTTTACGGTTGAGGAACTACTTGTGCTATGGATCTTTGGTTCACATTCTAGCAATTGAGGTTTTCGTTCATAATAGGAACCTTTACCCCATCAGTAGGGACTCAAAACAAGTCATGAAAGAGGCCCACACCAATTTCCATGTTCACCTTCACATCATAAATGATGTTCCTAAAATGACCAACCTTCTCATCAAAGGTGTCGATGGCATGTAACATCTCAACAGTAAGAATGGAAGGGATAGGTACCATAAATACATCAAGCAAACCTACATGCTAGATGTTTGCTTGAACATACCTAGGCATCTATTCTTTTAATAGATCATGTGCTCGTATCACCTCTCCAAACTTTATCATGAGGCTATCCTCATGATGTGAACCTAAATGTGGTATAGTGACATTAGCCAAGGTGGAAGATCCTATGAAGCAACAACCAAAGCTTATCATAAACATGAGAAATTTTAATAACCAAGCAAAGTAATAGAACACTTAAATTTATAGCCATGAAACACTACAAGCTATAGCATTTACATTTACTTTTTCTTTTCTTCATTAGTATGGTTTGAGTAGAGGTCCCAACTACAAGGGCCTAATCCATGCTATTGGTGTCTACCCACTAGTTGTGCATCATCCTATCATCCTTACACTTCTTGTACACAAGGTTGAATCTTGAGGCAAATGCATCAAAGTCCCCTCTTAACTATTGATATACAGTAGTTGTAATTTGAGAAATCATGGTGAATTTTTCTAAAGTAGTTTAAGCCACTACCCAGATTTGATTGTTGAGGATCAAGCCTTGATCATTGACCTTGTATCTATAGGAATGTTGTAAAATTGATGATGTTAGGGAAGGTAGTTAAGACAAAAGAATATAAACATTAAAATAATCATGCTTACCCTTATAAATGAGACATAGTATTAGGTGGGTTCTAAAATAACATGTGGGTTCTATGCACCACCATCAAAGTATTTTCAACATTATACTAGTTATTCTTTGGCATCATCTAGATCTCGATAAGGTAACGTGGACTGATGGCATCTACTAGTCCCACTACTATCTTAGCAAGTGGCTTTTCAATAATGAATTTGATAATCAGGTCAAATACCTAAGGCACTATGGTCTCCACTACAACCCTAGCTACATCTAGAGATAAGCATGACCATAGGATCACAATGAAGTTCTTAAGGAGGTAGGCAAGGAATTCCCTTGTCCTAGGCAAGAACCACAATGAGAGCTTTCCTAAAAGCATGTCATGTGATGGGGTATTGGTCTTGGGATGACCAATGTAGCATAGGATACCCACAAACTCCACAATGATGAGGGTGAACCTTGAAAAGACCCTACATGAAGCAAAGCAAAAACATTGTGACCAATTGAAATTTCTTAGCAAATTTGGAAAAAAAATCTAGTTGGAGATGAAATTAGCCTCTATAAAAAGCTCTAATATGTTTATTTGAATTAGCTTAAGAAATTCCATAAGAAATAATTATTACAACTTTGCATAACCTTACATTATGACCAATTGAAATTTCTTAACAAATTTAGAAAAAACATCCTAAGTTGAAGTTGAAATTAGCCTTTGTAAAAAGCTCTAAGTTGTTTATCTAAATTAGCTTAAGGAATTTACAAAAAAATGTTATTACAACATTTCATAGCCTTATATTATTGAATTAATAAAAAAATTTGTAAAAAACATCTAGTCAAAGGTGAAATTAGCCTTTGTAAAAGGCTCTAAGGTGTTCATCTAAATTAGCCTAAGAAGTTCCATAAAAGCATGATTACCATAACCAAAAAATCACAGCAAAAAGATTATATCCAAAACTAAACCTTGGTCTGAGTTATGCATAAATTTGGAAAAAAAATTTAAATCATGTACAAATTTTAAAAGGTAAGGATAAGTTCAAAAAAAACATCTAAATTTTTCAAAGCATGCATAAATTTATAAAAAAGAAACATGTAAGCTGTGCACAAATTTTGAAAAAGCATCATAAACTTAGAAAAACCCATGTAGCCATAGTAAAAGATTTCTAAAAATAAAAAAAGCTTTTAAACTTATTAAAAAAATTAAGCATTACTTTTACATATTTATAAAATAAAAACATAAGTTATACATATCAACCACTTCCATTTACAAATGGGTAATATGCTTTGACCATAATTTTTCCTTGTTCACACAGCCATAGCTAAAAAATTTATTAAAAACTCAATTGTGATCTAATTTCAATTATTCCACCATGAAAATAATTCTAAAATTATGAATCTTATAGTGAAAACCATTATAACTGAAAATGTATAACCATATCTAGATAAAACATAACCAAAATTTAGCCAAAATAGTAGCTATCGCCATTAACCTCTTTTTACAAAAGGTTGGTAAAAATTCATTTATACTCCAAACAGAGTAATTCCACATTTTTTGAAAGTCTAAACCAAGCCCTATGCACCCATGTATAGAAAAAAGTCAAAACTTTTGCTATTTATGCAAAAAAAAATTCTACAATTTGGACAATAATTTGAAAAGCCACAACCATCCTTATTACACATGCTTAGCAAAAAACATTCATAGAAAATTCATTCTAAGCCCAATTAGGGTGATTCCACCTCTTTTGGAAAGCTAAAGCCAATAAATAATTAGCCATGAGTAGAAAATAGCCCAAACCTTTGGCATTTTCTTAGAAAAATTTTCCAAGTTTACATAAAATTACAAAAATGGCATGAGAAACCTAACTACACAATGGTAGAAAAATAACCATAACTTCATCATTAAAAAGCTAAATTAAATGAAAGAATAGCCATCAGAAAGATTAGAAAAAGATCTACAAACCTATATTATCAAATTCTAAAAGTATGTATCTATTTTATTAATAAAAAATACACAACTTTACTTGATTTTTCCATGTAAAAAGCTAAAAAGTTAAACCCAACTTAACATAGCCAAAATAGTTGAAACAATCGATACCCATTAGCAGGAATACCAAAATAATGTCATAGGATTTTGTTGAAATTTAATTTTGATGAATCCTTTGGCCTAGATTTGAAAAAATGGCCATACCCCAAAATTTTGGGAAAAAGACACAAAATCAACAATATTTATTTAAAAGTTGATTTTATTTAGGCAAAACCAATGAAAAAACCATGGATCCATGTGTAAATGGCCAAAATAAGAGGTGGTTTTTCATAGAATTTCATTTTAAGCCTTCTATCCAAGTAGATTTGAGGAAAATGGCCCCACATGTAGTAAGAAGAATGCAAGGAAACCATAGAAAATAGCTAAAAAGAAAGGAAAAAATAGGTAGAACTTACAACCTCAAAGTGGTGATGGAAAAATCGTGAATGGAGATAGGCCTAGGAACCTCTGAGAACTCCCTAGCATGTTTTTCTATCCTCTAGATCATTAGATTCCAACTCTTTCTTCCATGTTATTTTGATGTCATGGTAGTTTCAATGTTGAGAGTAATTTGGAATCAAGAGAAATAGGTGTTCTATGCTAGCTATATGGGAGATGGGAGGCTTCCACATTGAAGATTGCTTCTACCATAAAAATCATTACCAAAGCTCTTATCCAATGCACAATTTTCAAGAATAATGATTATGATTGAAAGCTTTCAAAATTCAACCATATAAACTGCATCTAAACCCTAAACTTAGACCTTGAAACCCCAATTGCTAATTAAATTCACCATAATTCCAAGTGCACTAAAGTGAAAGGGGAGAAAGTCTAGTTCACATTAATTTTGGATGGGAAACAACTTCACTTTTCAAAATTTTAAGTTTTTGAATTATGGCCCCTACACTGTGCCTTCTCTCTTAACCAAAAATTGCATTAATGGTAAGCTTTTTTCTAATTTTGATAGTTAGAACCATATTTCAACCTTGAGCCTCATGCATCCATGATAGGGATATGATGCCCAACATAGAAACATGCCTCCTATTTTACAGAGTAATTAAAACATAAATAATTTGCTATTTTTAGTAACCAAACCTTGCCTTCTTCAACCCTATGTTTCTAAAAGTGGGTGAGACATGAATGAATCTAAACACCATGGGTTTCCACACTAAGGAAACATTGCTAAGTGTGGAAGAAGGGAGGGTAACATGCATTCTTACACCCCAAAAACCTAGTTAGCCCAAGTTTGATCCCAAATTGGGCTTTGCATGACCTACAATCCCTCCAAGTATCTTTGGCAACCCCAGAACCTTACCAAACCAAGTTAAAACTAGTTCAAACATTAGGATTTGGTATTTCCATGCTGGGAAAGGTTTCATCCATGTTGAGCATCTCACCCTTAATGTCAATAGATGGGAGGAAGCCAAAAATGACCTAAATTGACTACCTAGTAACAATTTCTTGATGCTCAATGACCCTAGACCCTATAGAATCCTATAGAGCTTCTAAATGCACCAAAATTAGTCAAATATGACATAAAAATTCCATCCCCCTCTCATCAATGCTGAGGCCCACATGCCTAGCATGGAAGAGAGGAAGGAAGGAATTGCCTAAGGCACTTAGAAGTCTCCAAACTGATATATCTTGATACTTAGCATTGACTGTCAACCTTGGCAACACTAGAGGTTGATATGCATGGTTGATTAACTATTGATTTGGCCTAGATTTGATATTCTTAGTTAAGGAGACCTTTTCCATGCTAAGCATCCTAGTCCCAACATGGATAGAAAGGGGGCATTTTGAAAACCCCATCACATCCTTCATAATTACTGAATTTTAACCTTAGACACTAATGGCCTATACCAGGAGCCCTATGGACACTCATGCATAGCCTTATTTGACCATAGAAGCTAAAAGTCCCTTAGTGTGGAAAAAGGGAAAGCACAAAAATTTCTTAATAACCTTTGAAATAACTAGATTTTGACATTAGGTATAGCAGTTGATGCTAGCAACCTTAGAACGCTACATGCATAGCCAAAAATGAAGGTCTCTAAGTTCTTACATGCTACTCAACATGGAGAAAAGGGAAAAAATATTGGAGGACTCCAAAATAACCTCGAAAGACCTCAAATAAACACCCAAAGGATTTGTGTGTGTCCTAGAACCTTGTTTGCACATCCTAAGATCCTCAAACCTAATTATATTAATCATGAGTGGTCAAAAAGCCTTTCTCACTAATATTCCATGCTAAGCACGGAAACCTTAGCCTGGAAAAAATGGAGGAAGCTCAGAAACCACTCAAAACCTCTTGAAACGATTGAATTTTGACACTAGGTTGTAGCAATCAATATTAGCAACCTTAAATACCTACATGCATGATCAAACATGATGAAAAAGGGTAAAAATCCATTTCACCCTAGTTTTCCACATTGGGTATACCATCCCCTATGTGAGAAAATAGGGGAAAGCTCAAAAACCCTCTAAGAAACCTCCATATTGGTCAAACTTAAGCTCAAATCCTAGTCCTTGACCCTAGCAAACCTGGAGGCATACATTCATAGTAGATTAACAACAAAACCAACCTAGATCTAGGATTTATAATTCTTTCATATTGGGGATCCATTTTTCCATTTTGTGCATAGTATCCCCAATGTGGAAACTCAAAGTGAAATTTATTTGAAGCTTCTAAACACCTCAAAATTATGTCAAATGATCTTACATTCAATCTAGAATCCTTTCAATAGCCATTAGAGCCTTCCAAGATCAAGAAAATGATGTCAAATAGCCAAATTATGATTCACCCCTACTTATCCATGCTAAGCATCCTATTTCTATTATGGAAAATGGGGTGGAAATTAAAAAACACTTGGAAGTACTCAAAACTACCAAATTTTGACATGGAAACATATCCCTTGGCCCTAGCAACTTTGGCAGCTAACATGCATAATTGATTATGATCCAAATTCACCTAGATCTTGGATTCTTACTTCTTCACACTAGAGGAAATTACCCAACAAGGAAAGAAGGTAGAGGAGGGGGTGGGGGTGGTAGAGCTACTTTTCCATGTTTGGTGACAAGATGATAGTCCTAGAAGCGAAATATCTATGTCGAAGAAGCCTAGCATCCCATCACCATAATATTTTTCTTTTCTAACCTCATTTCAATCTCTAGAATCCATTTCCCCCATTTTTCCATGTTGGAGTAACTCCCCTAGCATGGAAACAAACGCAAAGACCTCAAGTACCCTTAAATAGCCTCCAAACATGCTCAAAATTAGGTAGAAGCCTACAGAATTAAATTATACAACCCTAGGGCCCTAGAAACTTGGTCAAAGTGCTCCTAAGGCATTATGAATTTAAAACCCTAATTAATTCTTGAAGTTGCCTAATAGCCTTATAGCCTCAAGACATTGCCCACTGAGACTTAAAACTAGAAAAACCTAATCATGTTTAACCTTTATTAGCCAAATTTTACCATATATTGCTCATTTTACTTGATTTTTGCCGTATCACATAGTTTTTTCCTTATTTTTGGACCTGTGTTGCATTGTTCATCTCATTAATCTAATATGGCCTTTACACAGCCTTATGCGTTCTTTATTCATCTTATTATAGCTTTATTTACCTTTTTTGGCCTTTAAATTGTATCAAATGGTGGGGTTTGATCTTCCCTAACCACTATTTAACACATTATGGTAATGGCCTACTAAGGCCTTAAGTTGGCATCATAGTCCACCAAGACTCTACAGTGGCATCATGACCTACTAAGGCCTAAAACTAGAAAAATCATAGCCTTTGTTGACCATTTTTAGCCTTGATCCTTATACTTTACTTTGTTTAACCTTGGTCTAATCTTTATTTGATCCTTATTGCACTTTGTTTACTTGTTTTCATCCTATTGATGACCATGGATGATATCATTTGCATTATATTTTCATGTATTTAAATAATTTTATACCATTATTTATTCACTTTTACTTAGGTTCCACTTAATATGCTTTTGAATGACATGAAGGATTAATCTATGAATACTTGGGAGTAAATTAGTTTACGTATGTGTCTACATGGACCTCATGGTAATGTTGAATGGTGTATTGACCCTAATTGCCTAGATCTTGATCCTAAGAGTCTTGTAGATCGCATAACATTAATAGAAAAACCCCTAGAATGACTTGAAAACCTAGTCAAAACCCTTCACATAGAGGCAAGAAACATAACTAAAGACTCTTTAGTTGAGATTTCTATCACAACACATAGTGGTGAGGAGAAAACACTTAAACTAAATTTCTCACTAGAACCTCAATATGTTCAAGACATCACCAAGGTCCTATAAAATAACATTAAGGCCTTTGCTTAGTCATATGAAGATTTGCTAGACCTAGACCCTCATTTAGTCTAGCAAAACATCACACTAGACCCTAGCATTAGATCAGTTAAGTAGAAAGTGCAAAAAATTAGACCTAATTATGCCTTGGTAGTTCATGATAAAATCTCAAAGATCTACCAAGAAGGTTTCATTAGGCCTATCAACTATACAAGATGAATGTCCAACATATTAGTAGTTCCTAAGAAAATTGAAGTATCCATATTTCCATTAACTTTTGAGACCTAAATAAGCAACCATCAAGGATGACTTCCCAATGCCTAGTATTGATCATCTCATTAATACTATGGCCAAACATGCCTTATTGTCCTTTATGGATGGATTCTTAGGATATAACTAGATTAGGATCAACTGAAAGCATTAACTTAGCACAACGTTCATAATTCGTTTGGGTTCCTTTTTTTATACCATGATCCCCTTTGGCATTAAGAATGTAGAAGCAACATACTAGAGATCCATGACCTATATCTTCAGCAATTACATGCTAGGATTGCATAATGATCATGTAGATGATATAGCTGTTAAGTTCAAAGTGGCCAATGACCATGCTAATGACCTATATATTGTGCTTAAATAATGCCTTAAGTATGAACTCAAGCTTAACCCTAAGTAATGTGTATCGGTGTCAAGACTAGTAAGATTCTTTGCTTGATAGTCTCTGAGGTAGGGATATGTGTCAATCCTACTAAGGTTAAGGCCATATCTAAATTAGTGGTTCCTACCAATCTTAAGGAGCTTTAGGGATTACAAGGTATATTTGAATTCATTCATATATTTATTGCTAGGCTTATAGGTAAGTTACAACCCATGCAACACTTGATTAAGAAAGGGATTTACTATGATCAAACTACTTAATGTCAAAAGACATTTGAAAACCTTAAGCAAGAGATGGTACAACTACAAATAGTCTATCCTCCATAAGAGGGAAAATTATTTTATATCTACCTTGCCATCTTAGATGCATCCATTTCCTCTCTACTCTATCAAAAATGTGATGATGAAGTAGAAATTCATGTATAGTACCTTAGTATGCATTAGTAGCCCATGAGACTTGATACACTAAAGTGGAGAAGTATTTTCTAGCACTAGTCTTCTCCTTGAAGAAGTGGAGATACTACCTCTTCATAAGCCAAGTCAACATCATTTGAAAGAACAACATATTTAGAGCCATAAAGATAAACATCTACAAAAGTATTTGTATAGCCTAATGAAAAGAAATAATTGTGGAATTTAACCTTCATTATGTCTCTGAATACTCAACAAGAGGTCAAGCTATAGTCATACAACTAATAATTTCACCTATTGATGACTAAGCAATCATAGATCTTAAATTCCCTAATGAGCATATTAACATGATAAGCCAAGTGCTTGAGGGATATGAGGTGGTCATGCACTTTCACAAAGCTTCAACTACCCATGGAACTAGTGTTTTTTCCATCATAACATTCTCATCTTTTGAAATACAATCATTTGCCTATTGCTTTAAATTCCCATGTACTAACAACATAACATGGTATGAAGGTTTGATCAATGAAATGATGGTAGTTAGTGACATAGGAATTGGATGCTTAGTGACAAAAGCGATTCACAACTTGTGGCTAACCAAGTAGCCAAAGTCTATGTATGTAAGGCCAAATACTTATAGCCTTATTATGATCTAGGGAAGTACTTGTTACAAAAATTCATAGATGTTGAGATCCAACACATACCCTAGAATGAGAACGCTATAGCTGATGTGATTGCAACATTAGCCCTTAATGTAACACTAGATGTGTTTAGTAAGTTGTCCACCTTAACTATGAACTATGCTATTTCCATCACACAAAACACTAAGGATACCATTGTGGCTACCATTCATACTACACCTACCAAGGAGTGGTATGATGATATCAAATTTTACCTTATGCATGATGAATCCTTGCAAGGCATGACTACTACTTAGAAGGACATTGTATGCAAGCAATTGAAGTGGTATATCATTGTAGGTGATAACACATTATGTTGACGATCCTATGATGACATACTCCTAAAGTGCTTAGGTAAAACTAAAGTTGGAACAGTCCTAGATGAGGTTCATGAAGGTGTTTGTGGAGGACATATAGGACCTAGAGCCATGGCCACTAAAATTAGATGGTTAGGCTACTATTAGCCTCATATGAAAAAATGATTGCCTGTAGAAGATTAAGTAGTATGAAACACGGCAATAATATATCAACCTTATACATGTATCACCAACGAAGTTACATACAACCCAAATAACATGGTCATTTCAATGATGGAGATTGAATATCATTTGACCTATAACACCTAAGACTTCAATATGGCATAGCTTTATCATCACTACAACCAAATACTTTACCAAGTGGGTTGAGGCTATTTCCCTAAGGAAGACTATATGTAAACAATTCTGCAAATTCATCCTAGATAACATTGTAGTCTATTTCAACATACCCATGATCATAGTTATAGATAATGGATCATAATTTAGTAGCCATGAAACAAAAAATTTCTATCATAGCCTAGGAATTAAACATTCTTTCTCATTGCCATATTACCCTCAAGCCAATGGACAAGGAAAAGCAAGCATTAAGGCCATCATCAACTTACTCGACTCAACAATAGCAAATGCAAGTGGAATGAGTAGCTTGTCCATGCACTATGGACATACAGAACAACCTATTGCATGGAAATCAATATGACCCCTTATAGCTTGGTTTATGGTTTTGAAGTTATTTTACCTCTGGAATTATAGGTGCCATCACTCCAGATGGCCTTGGTCGACTTCATCAATGATGAGCAAAACATGAAGTTGCAAATAGAAAACTTGCAGTTAGTGGAGAAGCAATGTATGCAAGTGCTTGCTTACATCAAATACTATGAAGAAAGGTAGAAGAAAAAACATCATCATAACTTGATCATGTGCAAGATCAAAGAAGTTAACTTGGTTTTCTAAGCCATTCATGAGTGCATGTCCAAGTTCTCAACCAACTAGGAAGGGCCTTTACTTATCACCATAGCCTATGGGAATGAAGCATTCAAAATAGCTGAGCCATGAAATGAAATATTTTTGTCACAACTTAGGCATTAAACATTCTTTATCATCACCATATTACCCTCAAGCCAATGGACAAGTAGAATTAAGCATTAATGCCATCATTAACTTACTTAAAAAGATACTCAATAATAGTAAATGCAAGTGTCATGAGAAACTTGTTCATGCACTATGGGCTTATAGAAAAACCTATCAAATGAAAACTGGTATGACCCCTTATAGCTTGGTTTGTGATTCTAAAGCTATTTTACCCCTTGAATTACAGGTTCCATTGCTTCAAGTGGCCTTGACTAACTTCATCAATAATGAGAAAAATAAGGAGTTGTGAATAGCAATCCTTGACTCAATGGATAAGCAACATATGTAAATGCTTGCTCACATCAAACACTATCAAGAGAGTTAGAACCAACAACATCACCATAACTTGACCATCTCCAAGATCAAAGAAGGTGACTTGGCTCTCCAAGCCATCCACAAGCACAGATACAAATTCTCAACCAACTAGGAAGAACCCTTACTTGTCATCATAGCCTATGCGAATGAAGCACTCAAAATAGTTGTCATGAATGTGTTGGCACATTTGGCCATTTCATGAAATAGTTGGACTATCATATCTAAAATTGGAATAACCAGTGTTTAAGAATTTGAAAGTAAAACATATAGCTTAAAAGTTGGCTGAAGAATGTTTGGGAGTTATTCTCTACTAAATAAAATGCTGTTGAGGCCTTATTGGGATATATAAATAAAGTGCCAAATTATCTCTTTAGCAAACAAGAGTTATATTATTCACATTATTCACCCGAGCGAGCAGGAAGAAAGTGACTGATTTCTTTATGTAAGACTGAGGTGTTTGAGTAATATGGCAGTAAAATGCAGGATGAATTCATTCATAGAATAGGTGATTTCAGAGAAAATGGAGCTAACTTGAATTCAGAGCAGAAAGAAACGATCGGCAATAAAATACTTAGCGTTGCTGAGTCTCAGAATAAGACTAATACGGAAAATGGCAGTTCTTCCACTGACCATTCTAATTCCGTTTCTAATTCCGTTCGGATTCACCAGAAAACTACATAAAAACGAAAGTAAAATCTAATGTTGTTTCTCAATATATTTCAAGAACACAGATTTCAAGAACGTAGTAATGGTAGCAGTTTTAATTCACTCCAGGAAATCGTCATGGGAGTGCAAGAAACCCATTCTAAAGCCGAAGTTTCTTGCTAAAATTTATTTTTGACAGTAGACAGACTACAATCAGTAACGCAAAAAATTTGTATTCTAGAAATCCATAGAGAAGGACATGTGTATGGTTTTGAGGTGCTGCCGTCAGAGCCGCTGTTTGTAAATTTGGGGCTGCGGTGGCCAAAAAAACGAAGAACATCAGTCGCAGCCAAAACTAGTATTTCCTTCCACCTGAAACCAGAATCATGCTCTATTCTTTCTGCAGCAACTTATGACAACAAGACTATTTTATCGGCGCACTGAGCGGGCGGGTTAAACTGACGCATTTACAAGAGACACCTGCACAACACGCGGGGCCACATATACGACATAATGGCCAATGGTGGATGCATCAGTTTCTTCTTCGTTTGCGGCCCTTTCAAGCAGCACAAATTCTACCGTGTGGAGGCACCCACATGGATCTTGGATCTGCACACAGGAGCCAATCTGATGAGGCCAACGCACACTGTCCCAGAAATGATGAATCTCTGCACCTTGTTTTTTTTTTAAATGGTGATCATGAGCATCAGTAACCACCAAAAAGGCCCGCGTTATCGATCTATTCTTGTCTGTTTCTTTCTTGGATATTTCCATAACAGACATATTTTCTATACGGAAAGCAAGAAATTCAGATTCGAGTTACAGAAAAAAAAGAAGAGAGGCTAGGGTTGGTGTTGTATGTAATACTCTGGCAGTGTGGTCGTGTCCAACAATCCGCAATTGCAGGAGTTAGCACCAGAATGGCGGGTTAGAGTACGTGGTAGCTTTTATTGGTTTTATGCAAAGGTAAGAAAAAAAATGAACCAGCAGATTACCAGGGAAGACGAAGAATATTATTTTTAGCCATTAACTCTACCGCTTTCACTCACATTTGCAACAAGGTGTATGTAAAATTATCTTATTACTACTACTCGTGTATAACTTTACGAAAGCATCGATGGTTTAAATATCAAACAAATTAATCAAAATATATATATATATATTATAACCATTAAAATACCTATAGTGTGAAGCCTTGGTTTAAAAACTCTCCTTTAATTTAATTATTATTCCAAGACTTAGAACTTTTTTTTAATTATATATATAGGTTACTATTCATAAAAATATTTGCAATATTGATGTTAAAATATTTAAAATAATTATGATATTTATAATANGAGAAGTTAGGTGAGATATTTTTGAATATGTAACTTCCCTACCTACCTTTGAACCCTATAAAAAGGCTTTAGGGGTCAAGGACGATGACATTGGGGAACTTTTGGAAGGTCTCATACATCACACTTTTGGAGATCACACTTTGGAAGGCTACTAGTTAGCACTTGGGCTCTCACTTGAAGACACACTTTGGGCCTTGAGAAGAGCATTTGTAAAGAATATTTGTAAAGAAGATTGCTTGTAAGATGACTTGATAAAGAAAAGATTACAGCCTCTTTGTCATAGTCCTGTGAGTTATGTTTTATTTTTGTTTTGTTTAAATTGCTTAGCTAGTGGTTTAGATAGTATCATCCTTGGCAAGTAATTTTGGGATTTTTAGATTGCTCTTACTGTTCTTGTTTCCCGATAGAAATTTCTATTAAAATTTTTCCATAGAAGTGCTTATGTTTAAAAGCCTTAAAATCATTTTAGTAGTAAATTTTGTTATTGTGCAACGTGTGGGAATTGCTATTGGGATTGTTGTAAGAGAGCCTCTG